>VWYP01020135.1:0-56763 GCA_013400435.1 Pycnonotus jocosus | reverse complement strand
TATATATATATACAAACACACATATTCCCAAGGAAAAAATTAAGGATGCTTTCCAAAATTCCAGGTGTTGGCAGAACCAGTTCCAAGCTTAGAACAACCTGCTGGCAAGGCCCATTACCTCAATCAACTTCTTTTATACTAAGAAAAATTTCAAAGTTCACAAGCCCATAAAAGATTAATTGCAGTCAATAGAAAAATCTCCAAGGAAGGAATGAAATACTTAAGTATGCTATTTTAGGTTCTGAATATCTTCAATTTTTTTCTTCGTGGAATGCTTTCAGTGTTGTAAAGTGGAATTGAATCAGCTGTTGCATATGTAAATATTGGCGGTTTCCAACACATGCTGGAATGAAGAATGCTCTAAGTTTGTGAGTGTTATTTGTCCCTGGAGAAACTTGTTTACCAGAATCCTGAAGTCTGGCAAATGGTTTGGTACAGCTGTAGATTGATTTTTGGGGGACTGGGAGGGGGAGCAGGAGCAAGCTGGATGTATTGGATTGGTACAGTTTCACTTGGACATTTCTCACTCTGTTTAGCTATGATTTTTTACAAGGAGAACAAAAGCCATATAATTATGTGTGGGTTGCACCATGTTTCTTACAGCTTTTGTGTTCCTGCATGCAGCACATAATTTCCAGTCAGGATCTGGTCCTTTAGGCTGACTCCATATTTTGTACAGACAATTTCATGAATGGTGAAAATCTCACTCTCCCTTTCAAGCATATGACAGTGTGGTGTCAGCCTGGAATGATCACTGCAAATATTATATCGAGTGTAATGATGCTTGACTATATAAGTACATGAAGAGAGAAATAAAAATTGCATCAGGATTTTAAGCTTTAGAGAATTTTTCCCCATCTTGGGGAAGTTGTTTTCCCTTATATTACAGTGTTGCTTAGATCCTCTTTTCTAAGTTGAACCTTGCCTCAGTCCTACTGTTCATGTTTTTCATTGAAAAATCTACAGGCCTTCTATTCAGATTTTGGGCATCTGACAGCAAGATGGCTTGATTCTTTATGTGATCTAATTGCTGTCCTGTTAGACAAGGCTTCCAAAGTGGTAATTTTATAACTGGCTGTATTTTTGTTTTGATTCCAAAACAATGATCTCAAACTTCTAAGGGTCTTTCCTTGCTCTTTGTTAAAGTAGGACTTTGTATTTTACTTTGTATGGATTTAGAACTCAATGATTTACTTGTGTGAGTGTCTTACCTGGTTAAAAGAAGTCAGTTCAAAGGTACAGCCTCCTGTCATACCAAGTGCTTCTTTTGTTTCTATATTCTATACATTGCTTGTATTGTTCTAGCTTTCAAATTTTCTGGCGAAATATAATGTATAAGCCCCACATTCCTGTCTGCTTTTTCAGATCTACCTTTAAGGGGAAAAAAAAATCAAACAGAACAGTTACTTATTGTTGTTTTTGAACAGAAATGGCCATGCTCCCAATACACAAAAGTGATGAAATGTAGTGGCTTTTAGAAGAAATTGGCCCAAAAATTTTGGGGCTTACATAATTTTTTTTAGTGCTTTGTACATATGGCCCAGGAACCATTCTGTTCCTTACTGATAATTTATTAACTGGATGTATATCTTAACATAGAAACTTCAATTCTTAACATAGTTGAAATTGATGAAAAAGAAATTTTAAAATCATAATAATGTATTTGTGAGGATAATTTGTCTGATGTGTGAGAAAAGCCCCTCACCCTTCACCCCTCTCAGGTTGTATATTTGATTTTTTATACTGGCATCCTTGCTAAGGATGTGCCTTTATGTGTAAACATTCAAATTGCCTTCTAAAAAGAACAGTGCTTTCCAGTTGATGGGGAAAATAGTAATTTATCATTCCATCTCTTCAGAAGCAATATCACTAAATCATGGCTATCATGAAAATCTGTTTTTCCCATACAAAAACATGTGCTGGATGTCTTTTGTATAAACAGTTATTTTATAACATTGTCTATTACCTGATTTACTTGAAAACATACTAATTTGTCAAAGCCATTTGGTTTCCAGTAACAATTTACAGATGATGACTCCTTTTCTTGTGCTCTTGTTTCTGGGAAAAAAACAGTGGTAAGTCTACCCCAGAGCTTACTGGTAAAAAGAAGAAGCAGTTTCCATTAAAAACTAAGCCTGTATTTCTGTAAGTAGTTTTTAGAACCTTACCTTGGATTTAGGCCAAGGTTCAATAGTTCTAATCTATCATGACTTGTAAAAACTTTCTGAACAAATCCACTGTCCTGTTTTGGTGTCCATAGAGTTAATAATCCAAGGGTTCTGGTATGTGCAGTCATTACATTGTCTTATGTTTGAATGGTGAGTGCCCAAATGAAAAATTGGTATTTGTTCTACCAATGAGTTTCAATCAACTGATAGATATATTTTCTTGTTTTATGGTCTGATCTTGAAATTCATCCCCTGCATTCAAATCCTATGCCCAGAAATCCAAGAACAGAATATTTTGAAGCTTCTTATTAGCCTTCTAAAGGTAATTTTGTAGAGCCTTTTTGAACAGAGGAAATGAGATGTTCCTTCTGCTCTCAGTTTCTCTTTGTCTAACTGAGTTGTGCTGAAGGTTTCTCTTGCAATGAAGATCTTTCCAAACTTTCCCATTCTTAGGCAAACAACTGTATGTAGGTGTATAATCTGTTAGAGACACCTGAACTAGCAATGTTTCCTTCTTCAGTGATTGTTGTACTGTGCTATTGTACTCAGAGCATACAGCATGGTACATTTTCAATAATGACTGCTATGTTCACACAAAATGCTCACTGATTGATTGTGTTAGTGCTTGCCACACAGAACACCAGCTAGTAGCTTTATAAGAGTTTAGATAAGTGATAGATCAACATAAAAATGGACTACAGAATGCACAACAAGGGCTTAACCATCCAGTTGGGCAGGAGTTCACAATCCAGTACATGCCAAAGGACATCTACTACTTTCAAAATCTGTTGTTGAAGGAAAAAAGTTGAAATTTTGGAGAGCCAGAGGGAATAGTATAGTTGAAGTGATTATCCTCCAAATATTTACCTGTTCTGTCTCAATTTGCTCACCCTGCTCACACATTATAAATATTCTTAGGTTCATATGGAACTAATAATGCCTATCAATCCTTCCAGAATTTATTCAAAAATTTTAGTACAATACTTTAAAGTATTTGAAGTAAAATTATAAAATATTAATAATATCTATCTATAATATCTATCTTAATAATAAATGTTAGTACACAAAGTTCTTATTTTACCCTTGCATGGTGAAAAGCCATGCTGTCTTTAAATCACAGACATAAAGGAAAAGGAAATTGGTTTACATAAAGCTTACTTCCAGAAAGATAAGTATCCTGTTTATATTATCATTGTGGTCCTCTCTGCTGTTGTTATTGACACAGTTGTTAGGTACTCGTTGTGTTTTCAAGCCAGAGGCTTATTTAGAGTTTGAAATTGATTGCTGGGGAAGTTGCAAAGCAATTTATGTAGCAACTTATCATAATTAGTTCATTTTCTTAGTGTGAACTGCACTTTATGCTTGTCAATTGATTTTTCTTGTATATGCATAAGGCAGCTCATTGTATTCTGTCAAAAAACCCCAAACCCCAAAAAACCCATGGTTGGTACCTTATCATTCAGTTAGCCAAGTGTATCCATATCTGCATATAGGATGTATTTGCTTTAACTTGTTTAATAATTAACAATAGGATGAATAAGAAAATTGCAAGCAGATGCACTATGTGAAAGTTCTGTATCAGGCAAAGATGCCTGATATTAAATATTTTCTTTATTGTTTTACATAAAGTGTCCTTTGAAAATCCCATCATTTTTAACCTGCATTATGTTGTGATGTGTCCTAGACTGAAGACTTCTTAGGCCAGGATCTTCTCATCATGAGATGAATAACCTTAAAACAAACAAACAAAAAAGAGTTTGCAATAGCATGGAACAGACAAGATCATATTTTCCAGGGAAGGAACACTCAAAAATAAGCTGTGACATTTCCTATTAGTGCCAGGAAATATGTCCCAACAGTGAGATGTGATGTGGTCATGACTTAGCCTCAAGGGGAGAGGGTGGAAATCCTCTTCTTTTGACACTCTGGGAGAATGCTAAAATAAGGATTCTGTTAAAAAAATAAGAATAAATCCCATGTGGTTTGCTTGTATGATGTGAGAAACTGGGTTCTTGTTCCTTGTTTTTTTGTTTGGGAAATCGACATTAATGGAAACCCAAGACACATGGGAGAAGCATGGAAAGCAAAGTGATGGTATAGATGAGTATCAGAGTGGGAGAAGACTTGGTTAAGAAAAGATTCTGTTCTCTGATCTTAGTTTACTTTACTTAAGGGGATGTGAAAAAGAAAAAAAAATCCATCAGAGGTGAATTGGGGTTTTGTAGTCCAGATGTGTGAGAAGGTGATGTCAGAAATTGAAAGAATTCTGGTGCAAGGTGTTCTGGTGCAGCTGGGAGAAAGGCAGAGCAGGCTTCTCCCATTCCTGTGCTGGATGGCTCCTGCTGATGCCCACAGCCTCCCAAAACCTTACACCAGCAGCTGAGGTGAATTTCTAACTTACTGACTCACTGCTATTTATCCAGTGGTGTGCCTGCTGTCTTGGCAGGATTTTTCCCTTCCAAGGTGGATTCCAGTTTACTGCTCTCTCAGTATGTCTGATATGTTTTCTTTGTGGGGAAGAGAATAGGTAGAAGGAATGAGTGGAACAAAGTAGGGGGAGAGAAATGCTAGAAAGCACACTTCCTTAGGGAAGGGCCCTCCAGTAAAATGCTTCTAGCTGTCACAGAAACCCACCTGTGTTAGTATTTGCCAAGTCTGCAAATGCATTGGCATCTCTCCTGCTTTCGTGGATTGACACACAATCAAAAATTTTGCTTTTGAATGGAACTGAGAGGTCCAATACCCACACATGTGATGAACAAAGCTCTCAGCTGTGGAGTGGTTTTTTTTTCCTGGGCAGTCATGAAAGAACAGGTTAAAGGAGGGGGGGTCTTATGTAATCCCTTTCCTGAGGCCTTTTATTTTATTTCTTTACTGCCACCAATAGCTGTGCTGTTTGTGAACCAATTTCCCTCACGTGCTTCGTAGTGATAATTTCTGCCAGATAATTTCTACATGTTTCTCTGTAAAGCACAATGACTTTCCCAAATGTGGAATAAATTGTAGCTGGATTTGAGTGTGACCTTGACTAATATGGTTAAAGAAATAAATTTGCTGGGTCGTTGGATTCATTTTCTTGTCACTTACAGGGTCAACAATTTTTTGTCTGTGTATACAAGGAATGTTGGATTTGAATCAGGATACTGTATATTATTAAAACTTCAGCATAAAAATATATTGTTATCTTTTTGTATATTGCAGTGATGGGAGCAACTAGTCATGTGAAAGTAGGCTGGGGTAAATGAGGTGGGGATGATATATAAAGTGACTTGCAGTTTTGTGTAAAGTCTTTCTTGATGGCCAGAAAAGTTAAGATTTGGTTTTAAATGACAGCATATTTTAATTTGTGAGACTTCTCTGTGTTCTGTGGTTTGAAACTGAACCCAAGGGATGTGACTGAGCTGACCAGAAGTATGTTTGAGAGGATCACTTCCTGGTGTGCTATGTCTCTGTGGGAATAAAATATGTGTGTTTCTCTGCAAGAAAAATTTAAAAGAGAAAAAAGAGAGTAATTAAGTGGTTAATCAAATTCAGATTAAAATATTATTAAATATCTCAGATGTTGAATACAAAATTCCCATTCTGTATCTAATGGGATTTAGTAGTCTAAGACTCAGGCAGACTTTCATAATTGTCAGTATTTTTCCCCCAAATATTACAGAGACTTTAATTTTTCCACAGTTCACATTCCCCAGTCTGACTGTTGAAGACCTGACCATTTTCCATATTTTTGTCATTCTGGGGTTTTTCATTGTAACTTTTTCTATATTTGCCAAAACTAGCACTCTAGGCCCAAGTCACCCATACAAGTGTCACATTAGAGGGAATGTGATTAATGAGGAAAAGAAAACGTAACATCATATTTTTGGTAGACTAGAGAGTGTCTGATATTTCACAACATAGCTCATTTTGTCATGCTGGCAATAAGAAACCATAAGAATGCTCAAGCAGGATGACTAAAAAGTGGCAGAAATATATAGAAAACACTGGCTTCTATAAGTGGAAACTTGGGATCCAAACCTACCTAAAATCTTCTTTGGATATCTAGGAGAGCTAATGATGCAGTGTACATGCAACTGGCAATAAAAATTTTAAAAAAAAAAAATCCAGTAAATTTGCCGCTTGGCCTTATAATTTTTTACAGTAAATAATTCCAGTCATCAGCCATGGTATTACAGCTCCTCCAAAAAAATTGGGTTCACAGCACTCCAGTGCTGTGCAAATACAGTCTCCTGAGAGATCCCCATGTTTAGTTAGCACTCTGGTCTAGCCTGGTTCTGCAGGAGTCCTCCAGTTTTATCATTCAGGCATTTTTATGGCCTCATTGGAACAAATAAACAAACATCTGGAATCATGTGGTATATTTAATTAAAAACTTTTTGTTTGGCCAGAAATAGTAAAATCATGAAGAATTGCCTGTCTTCAAGCTCAGAAAGGCCAAATGGTGAAGCTGTTGGCTACAGACAGTTTTACAATGTATTGAAATTCATAGATGTGCACACCTGCTGCAAGGCCCCCCTCTTTTTTTTTTTGATTCATAACCATTAATGAGTGTTTAGTGCACAGATTGTAGCCCTTGTTTAAATGGGAATTTACTGTGTTTAATAACATATAGACACGTGTTGATATATTCCATACAGCCTGTACTGTTCTGTAGTGCACAGACACCATAAAGCTTTATATTATTGGTTAAAGAAAAAAGAAAACAATCTTTATGGTGCATGTTCCATTTGAATATTTTTTCATATTAGCATGTTTTAATTCCAGAGGCAGTAAATATCTGCCCCATGCTACGGGTCTGTGTAGCAAATGTTGGAAATGTGAAAGAGGGTGCTTTCTCATTAAAATTAGGATCTGTAATGAAAGTTTGAGTTTTCATTTTTACATTTAGTGTATTTTTTGAGGAAATTTTCAAGGGGCTCTTGCTGTTGCAGATAAAACTCCTTGATGTCTACTGAGATATTACTGTATAGTAACAAAATAGTTTCCAGACCAGGTTCACTATTTCTGAAAACTGATTTGTCTCTTGGGCTACTATCTATTTGAGATGCACAAATACAGGCCTTTGAGCATATGAGACATAGAATTTTACTTTTGAGTTTGTACATCTCATTTTTAAATAGCTGAGCCTTCTGCTGAGAAAATGACATGCACACAATAAGTAGTACTGCGTGTGAATATTGTTCATTTTTCTTTGTATTTCCCATGATTAAAATAATGTGGCCATCCCATTTTGAGCTGTGTTTCTCTGAGAATTTAGAATTTTAGCAGGATAGGATGGATGGAATACTTACGTGACTCTGGCCACTGCCCTGTAGCTGGTGTTACTGACCTGAATGGAGAGAATGTGGGTGTCATCTGAAAAAGCACTAATTCCCACATAGTCAACACGTGTAGAAATCTGCTTCAAAAAATGGGGGAGGGAAGAAATTTCCTCCACAGTCAGAGGGGCAGCCATCTGCATAACAGCAGTGAAACTATTTTATCCCCTTGTGTGTTTGTTCTTTATGGCATGCACGTCTTGCTGTAACATCTACGTGTCTTTCAAACTATGAACAGCCAAGAAGATGCAATGCATTTCACATTTCCTTGTTCAGAGTGGGCGAAGGGTCCTTCTTTAAATTTGATTTCAGGAGAGAAAGGGGTGACTTTGTAGGATTTCATTGCATCTCATGCAAGAAGAGAAATCTGTCAACTTTTTACTGAATATGAATATCTGTATTCATGATCTAATGATATATTTACTGATCAAAGTTCCTTCCAGAGCTCTGAAAGCAAATGATAAGTAGGTTGATGGCTTCCTTTTTATTTTCCTGTTTTGTGATATTTTTGTGGTCTGTTAATAACTTCATTGTAAGAAAAGTAAATTATAGGAAGCCACATGAAGCTTCACTAACTTTGTATGCCCTTAAGCAGAGAGATCACACCTGGGGAGAAGAAAGGGAGGAGACAGAGGGGTAAATAATATCTATAAACAAGTGCCATTGTTTTATGTCCTTTACCAAACGGAAGATGGCTGATCCTTTTTCTGTTGATATTCATTGTGTTACCTTTTACAGTCTGAGATATCTTGAAAATTGTTTCTGTTCACACAGAATTAATTTCTTTTACTGTGTGATTGACAACACTGATATGTTTTCTAAGACCCTTTTTGTCTATGGCTCTAAAGTGCTTAGTAAACCTAGGCAGCCACCTGAAAGACCCCCACCTGTGGCTGCATAAAACCGAAATAAAGAATGGAAAATAACCCATTGAGTATTCACTTTCCCACCCGCTGAGAGCAAAATGCAATGTAGTGCAATTTTAGTACTTGTGTGCCACTGGGGAAAATAGACTCCTAAAATCACATAGTGAAGCATTGGAAAAATTCAGCGAATTTGTACTAAGCGCTGTGTTATAAAACCTAAGGAGCCGTCGGCTTTGCTTCTCAAGTGAAACAGATTTGTATTGCAGTTCTGTTAGAATGCCTCCAATTGCAATGATGATATTTAGCACAGTAGGCTGAAAAAGTGTGAGGCTGGTGAATACAAGTCCTTTCACAGGAATGCTTACAGAGGGGGCTGCAAGCAACCTTCTGGTGTCTACTTAAAGACCAAACAAAACTGCAATCTCTGATTGTTTTTTTTTTTACTTTTGCTCAGGGTCAGGCCACATAGACATGGAAAGAGCCCATGGCCCAAGTTGCCTCTTTCAAAACCATTTCTGTTCTGGACATGGCTTCTCCCATCTCCTAGGGAGCTAAGTTAATGTTCATGTCATGCCTGAGGATATGTGTACACCCAAACTGCAGGGCTGCCACAGCACCCTGGCTGGATTCTCCCTCTGACTTGGCTTCCTCTGCACCCACCCCTGCAGGAGCAGAGACTGTGGCAGCTTCAGTCAGCTGTGATCAGAAAAACTGCACCCATCCCAGCTCTACCTTTCCTCACAGGAGAGAGGCAACTTCTGGATGGGTTGGTTTTTTTTTCTGAATTGTGAGTGGGAGCAGCCAGACTTAACAGGAAATTTTGTTTCCATGAAATAAAAGGAGTGGGCTCAATGGATATAATCCCTTGGGTCCCAATAGAGAAACTGGAATCTGTCTTAAATCCAAGAGGTTGGCAAACACCCCCTCCACACACACCAAACAAACCATCCCTCCCAAATCCACACAATTAATTAATTTGGCAGATTGTGTCTGTCTCAAAGGTAGTGAATGATAAATTTCATGGGGGCAAAAAAGAGAGCAACTTAGAATACATAGATTAAATATAAACTATTACATCATTCAGAAGCAATTTGGTGCTGTCAAATGCCAACCGTTACTGATGTAAAGTACATGATATGTCAAGAAAAAGAAATACCAGGTGAAATTACAGTAAGGTAAAAAGGAGATTTGTAGACCTCCACTCAGCTGATAATTGTGGATGTAAAATTTGCATTTTTCCTGTAATCTGATTCTAGCTAGTGATGGCAGTAGAGATGTGGAGGATTGCTGGAGGAGTCCCTTTGCTGTTGTTTCCTCTTCACTTTTGTTCCACTGTCAATATAAAATGCAATTCCTTTACCAGGGTGAGTTCAGTAGTAAAGTGAAAGAGAAGATGTCAACTAAATTAATCTTTTTTGTGTTGAAAAATCTGTTTGTTATGAAGGAGTATAATGGCTTTATTCACATTAGAATGAGATTTAATAGAACATTGTGAGAATATTACAAGAAGAATTAGAACATCAGGAAATGCCACAAAGGAAAGTGAGTTTGACATATTGCTAATATCTGTTAATTCTTTTATCCTGCCAACCCTTAAAAGTTTATTAGCGGTTTTTTTTCCTGCTCTCTGCATGTTTAGGGAAGATAGCCCTTCAGATGAAATTTCTGGATGAAATGAGCTAGTTAAAATAGATTTGGAGATGGCATTCATTTGGGAGATGTAGGAACAATAATTCAGGAATTCAAGGCAGAAGTTTTTCCCACAAGAAGCTAAAACATAGACTGCAGTTTAGCAAATAAAGAAAGAAAGAATGCAAAATACTGGTATGTTTTGCAGAGTAGAAAGAAAATTTCAAAGAGTTCCAGAAGTGACTTTGTCAGTGAGAGTAGATGCCAGGTTGCTGTGGGTTGTTCGGGATTTGTGTTATGTATGTGAGAGAAAATGTAGAGCTATTCTGCAGCAATTTTAGAAGATGCCAGTTCCTAAGGTAGGTTAAAAAAGTTGTGCATCACTTCAATCCCATTTAGAGAACTTGGGAAGGCAAAGAGCATCTGATTCTTAAAATCAGTTCTTGGCAGTAGGGAACCCAGTTTTAAAACCTATATAATTATTGTGGCTTATGTAATATGAGATGCTTAAAATTAAAACAGATTTATTCTGATAACACTGAATATTAATGGGACCTTCTTCAGAAAATGCTTTTAAATAAATAAAGGTGCAAGAACAAGTTCTGATCCATGGAGTTCAAACTACCTTTCATTAGAAGTATTTTTTAAGTATGGTGATGAGTAAAGAATGAAATGAAAAGCAAAAGCCAAAATATGAATGGTTTTATGCTCTTTTAAGTAAGTGAAGTAGCACATTCCTTACCTGAAGTTTTTACTTGCTTTCTTACTGTTTTTTCTTCATGGGTTTGAAAGAATTTTCTAAACTTTCAAAGCAAACTATTTAATACCAGTCTGTAGGTACTTTGAACTGCCCTAATTTATGAATTTTGAGATAAACCTATTTTTTTAAATGCTATTGTATTATTTCCTAATGAAAAAGATATCTCTTGTTTCTTGTCCATTCCCAAGCCTCATAGGCTTAATAGAAAAGATTTTTCAGTCAGTTTAAAGAAGGGTTTCTGTGATATGTGGGTTAGAAATACTGTGTTGGAAGCAAATACATTAGTACAAGAGGGGAATCTCTAGGTAATTTCTCCTCGTGGCTGCAGTTAAACCTGCACAGATTATGGGGAGGAAATCCATACACATGCTAGACATCTCTGTGCCTTAAAACAACTGCCTGCAGGTGTTTTAGCCATGCACATGTGGCTGGATATATGATGAGGCTTTTCAGGTTTTCAGCCAAGTCTTCACTTGCAGGATAATGAAATGTTGAGGGAGAGGGAAACAAGATACATAGCTGTGTAGAGGTTATGATGTCATATGTGGTGAGTTATTGCTGTTTTGGTACTTCTCATAAATTCATTCCAAATCGGTTGCTAAGCCATATTTCTGTACTGTTAATTTAAAATCTTGGAGCATGTGAGGTTGTGTGTGTGCACATGTCATGTGCCGTATTTCTGTACTGTTAATTTAAAATCTTGGAGCATGTGAGGTTGTGTGTATGCACATGTCATGTGCCATATTTCTGTACTGTTAATTTAAAATTTTGCAGCATGTGAGGTTGTGTGTGTGCACATGTCATGTGCCGTATTTCTGTAATGTTAATTTAAAATCTTGGAACATGTGAGGTTGTGTGTGTGCACATGTCATGTGCCATATTTCTGTACTGTTATTTTAAAATCTTGGAGCATGTGAGGTTGTGTGTGTGCACACTCATGTGCTCTCTGTGATAGCCAGACATTATCTCTGGGCTGAGGGAAGCATCTTCACCTAGGCACTGAGCTACAGCTATATTCCTTTTTATTAGGTTCAGGCATCTAGGGAGCAAACTGAGATGTAAAATTCACTCTCCTATAGGCAAAACACATCAATGGATGGATTTTTTTTGAGCTCAAATGTTAGACAATATGTCGGTTTGGTATCACATCCTAAAGGGTAGCCCCAAGCAGCTTAAAAGTTTGTTGGGAGTAACAGGAGAGTAACTTGGAGAATTACTTCCTCCTAAGTGTGAACTTTACCTGTAGAGCCAAGTTATAGATGCTCCAGTGCCTTTTTACAAATGCTGGTTTTGTGTATTTTGATCTCATTTGCCAAGCTCTGCACGGCAACCGAGTGAACAGAAGCACATGGGTGAATTCTATCCAAGGTATATGCAAACTTCCTGCTGCTCTTGTGAAGTAGTTTAAATGTTTTGATTGATCATCACTACTGCTATTTTGGTGATTCTTGATTTGAAAATAGACTTGGAGTTGCTTAGGAATAGCTTGATAAGATTTAACCTCTCTAATGAGAGCTTGATACATAACATGTTTAAATTAGAAGGGGAAGGGGGGCAGTGTGAAATAGATCATGTTGTAATTTCAGTAATCACACGCACTGAAATATGTCATTGAAAAGATACTTAAGAATCTTAAATCTTAGGATGCCTGTCAGATTTCTTTTAGTCTATGAACAATGACAATCATAATTTGACGGTGAAATACGGTCAGAGCTTCTGTCTCCTTGACAATCACTCCAATATTTAGACAAAAGAGCACATTCTCACAGATTTCATTAGTCAACTTGTGCTTTTACCTTTTCCCTCATGTAACTCTAATGCTCTGAGAAGCCTAGACAAGCTGAATTGAGCGTTCTCTCTTATCAACATGAGAGGAATTACATGTGAGTATGAAAAGCCAGAGGAACTTTAAGGCCAATCACACAGATTGTTTGAAATACCCAGGAAATATTAGGGTTGCATTTGGTGAGTCTGTGTGTGCTCTTGAGCCACTTTCAAACTCCTCTAACTCACTTGTTGCACAGTTGAATTAGGATTTTTTTGTTTAATTTTTTCATATGCTGTTGCTGTGATGCTTCATACATAACAAAAAAATCCCAAAATTTAAGAACACTGGAAAAGGCTGGAAGAGCTGCTTTGGGTAACAAATCAGAGGGAGTGAGGAAATTCTGATTATCAAAGCAATCTGCATTTATGAAATAACTTTTATGTAGATTGTCTCTGGAGACCTGCAGTGCAATAGTCTGTGGAGCTTGGCTAAGCAAGTGAATAAGCTTGAATGAATGGGAATTTCAAAAGCAGGGAAAGAAGAGAGCTTGATCTAATGTCATAAGGCAGGGAGCTTTGGAGCCTTGGGGCACAATTAACGAAGGGTCTGGCACCTGCCGTCTCCGGTCTTTGTATTTGTTTAGAGAAAGATTTAGTAATTCTGGTCATGGGATGTGTTTCCTTTTCTTGTCTTCAACACACTGTTGACCCACTTCAACCCACTGAGAATCTGAGTGCTTCTGGTGATAACAAGTTGTGAGCATCCTTGACTCAGGTGAGCATAACAGGCAATGGTTACTTAATGGAGCTTGTGAGAGACTTGCCTGCTCCTTTGTCATCTTGAGTCCTCCCCTCCAACATCACTTCTTTCCTCTCTGTTTAACAGCAGAAAGGTTGTGAGAAAAGAACCAAAGGAATTTATGCTGCTTTTACAGGAGGATTATTGCAGGCCTTAAGAAGTTTAATTTTGTTTCTATATTTTTATCTGTTGTTGATGTAAATGGCATTTCTACTGAAAAGTCAGTGTTTCTGAAACACAAGAATTTTAATGAAATGTATGCTAATTTGGTGAAAAGTTGAGGATCCTTCTGTGTGTCCTTTACTGTCCCTGAAGATGTTATGATTTCTCCTTATGAATGTGTGAAAGGGAGCCTTTTTCTCTTACAGTTGTATTGTGATCTTAATTGGGAATACTGACCTCTTTTATGGGCCCTTTGTCAAGCATATGGGTAGCAAGAAGTTATCCATGGCCCAATGCATTTACTTAGTTAACTGGACAAGACAGGCAGTGAATAAAAGATAGAAAACAAATACTGTGTTCCTTACTTTCATATTTGAGAAGGGGAAGCAGAAAGCACTGCATACAGTGGTTTAGCCAAAATCCTTGTGGCACTGTATGGTTTTAAATAACTCGTTTCTTGGACTGCAGATTTAATAACTAGAACACCCCTTCCAATAGAAGTACTCACTTCAGAGGCCTACATGCTTCCTAGATAACTTTAATGTTATGTCCTTTATCACCACTGTCCACAAAGTTTGTTTTCATGGTATCAGGGATTAGTTCTCCTGTCTAGATCATTCTGACTTGCCCTTGTCACTTATATTCTATTTTTACAATCTGTCAATATATTTGTATAATTTTTAAGTCTTCCCATAAAGAGGGCATAGTTAAGCTTGGCAAGAAATGCTGTAAAGTCATTGAAGCCTACACAGTTCAATAAAAAGGTGTAATTCTTGATGTATGAATCTCATGAACTACAAAATCAACACGAGAAACAGGTGAGGGGGAATGTAGAGTGGCAGGTGAGAATTAACAGTGCTGGACATCATTAACTTCCTGAGCACATCAAGGAACCTTCAATGCAGATAAACTACGATTTTCAGAAGTTAGAGGTAAGTTTCTTCTAAATCATACAGACCTTTCTAGGAGACTCTAATTTGTAGTGGATTGTTGGGGGGCTGTTTTGGTGCTGTAAAATTTGCATTTTAATATATTATTTTCATTTGCGTATATGATGCAGTGTCATTAAAAAGACTTGATTTTTACTAACAGATCCCTTTTCTGGAACAGCCTTTCCTTTTAGCAATTACAAAACATAGTTTCAGGAAAGGAGCAGTATCTTATTATTTAGCCTGTTCAAACCCACTCCTTTCTAAAGGTATTGTAAAGACAGTGACAGCAACTCAGCTCAGCTTTAATGGATACATGATTAGTAAGCCAAGGGCTTTTTTCATCAAGACACACTTTTTTTTTTCCTGTCCAGTAAGCCCAAAAATTGAAACGATGCAAATTATAGTTTTCTGAGTTGTCCACAAAATTAAGTGTTATGTGATCGCTTCTGGTGCTGTGCGTTCCTTCGCTGAAACTGATGCTATTGTGGCTATAAACTACTCCAGCATAACAGCTGTTTATCAAAATATTCATGAAAATTTTCTGTGACGGGAGAAATGGGCATGCTTGTAACACTGTTTCCATGGAAAAAGATGCATGGGCTTAGATTTAGTCAAAATTATGGCATACTGTTCTAAACTTGACAGAACTAGTTCAGCACATAATCCATAATAAAATAGGAACTGTGGTATTTAAACACTAATTCAGTGCATATCAGTTTGTATGCAAAGACTCTGTTCAAGATATTGCAAAACAGGTTTTCTTAGTAAATGCTACCAAAGCCATGGCATGTGTCCCAGCCCTGGGATATGAGTAAAGTCTTTATCTGGGCTCCAAGCTGTGGTTCCATGGTTTGCTCTCTCTGCCCAGTATAACAAATAGTCAATGCTGCATGCATTTTTGATTGATGAGGTATTGAGGAGGATTTGGAAATCTGAAAACCCGTATTATTATAAAGATTATGGAATAGTGGGAAATGGAGCCAGGAATGTACCTATAATTTAGGGTAAAGAGTAATAATGAGTGCCCATAAAAATAAATAACCATGATGTTAAATAGACTGCAGATCATTTGCACCTTGAGGCTTTTCTCAGATTTTGTGCCAGTAAAGAAATGTGGTAATAAGCCCTCATGTATTTAGGCAAAAGAGT
Organism: Pycnonotus jocosus; assembly: GCA_013400435.1. Lineage (NCBI taxonomy): Eukaryota > Metazoa > Chordata > Aves > Passeriformes > Pycnonotidae > Pycnonotus > Pycnonotus jocosus. The sequence continues at coordinate 41,210 of VWYP01020135.1, read as the reverse complement.
TTCTTATGCATGAATTTTATTTAGGCAATTTGAATAATCCCAGAAATATTTAGGAGCATGAAGGGGACAAGAGAAGGAAGACAAAGGCAGAAACAAAAAGTCTACACTGTTTGGAAAGTGCTTTATGTTTAGATTGTTCTTGATCGTACTTTTTTTTTTTTTTAATTGCTTCTGACTCTTTCATGGCTGATAATGCTTTTCTGGAGTCTGTTCTGAAGTTGTAATTTCAGTTCTGTTCAGTGAGAAATCCTTTTTGATCACTGTAGACATGCAAAATGAAGCTATGTGATTGCTGGTCAATTCTTATAACAATCTTGAAAGTTCTTTCCTAGTTTGTCTTCATCAGTTAAGAAGAAAAATACTTCATGTATTTCTTCCTTCAGAGACATGGTGTTGCATGGAAGCTCTAGATCTACAGAGTGGAGGGCAGCTTTTCCTATACCTGCAAGTGTAGGAGAAAATGTAAGATGAGCTTTCATGGCTGAGAATTTTAAAGCTTCTTGCCTGTTGCTTCTGCTTTATCGCAGAACACATTTTTCAGATAAATATTACTACTCTGATGATTTTTAAATAACATTGGTGCACATCAGTATTTATTCACAGCCCCTGTTGTAATCAGATTTGTTTGTAATGTCTGTATGTGATAACACTGGAACCACGGTTCGCAGCTTCCTTTCTTTTCATAAAGTTTCACAGAAATTGTTAGTTATGTGTTTAACATTGTAGATCAATGATTTCCCTCTTACAGATTGTGCAGTTTCGGGCAGTTTGCAAATCACTTGGTTGTCATAATTTTGTGCAAGAACTTTTTTGGATATCTTTCCTCTCTGACTAAATTTATTGAGCTATGAGTAAAGTAAATTTGGAAAGCAACGCATTTTTAGTAAAATGTTGTTAGTTCAGTGAGAGGTGGAATGGTCAACAGCTTTCTCCATACTTCAAGTTCCCAAAGCAAAAAGGAAACTTATACTCTCCATTGAGATACAAACTCGTTTATTTTCAGTCATTTATCTGAAAAGTTGATGCTCACCATAATAATTCATCAAACATTTTTTGTGAAGTATATCTGGCAAGGTTTCCTGGCATCAGCCTTTGAAATTCTGAGTTCTTGGATCCTCTGGGAACTGAGTGACTCTCTCTTCTTATTGCACATCTGGAAGGAATGTTGCTGCCTTTTTGTTTCATCAGGGAAAGATTGCTAGGATAACAATTTAACCTCTCTAAACTGTTCGCTAGTGTCTTTGGGTTTGTGAATATGAAAGAGGTAAAATGTTATAATTTATAAATTATATTCATATTTTAGTTTAAAATTTTAAATCATGCAATAATAATTACTTCATAAGAATAACTATATTGGTACTTTACTGGGCTTTCCATGAGGAATGAAATTCTGTAGGTATACGTATGTGATGTGCGTTAACTCCATTGTCTTATTTAATCTCATCAGGCACTGGGGTTAAACAAAACACAGAATGTTTATGCTTAATTATCTGAATTGTTTCAATTGAAAAGATATGAATTCAGTTTACTAAGGTAAACACCATTATTTAAAAGCCAATCCCTCTTATTGTGACGCATTTCTTATTTAATAGGAACAATTACATTACTTACCCTAATTCAGCAACATATCTGAACTGTCACCTAGATTCCATTATGTGCTTTTTGTCTTTTTGCTGAATATGGATGATTTTAAACATATGCCTAAAAGAATTATTGAATGAGAGACTCTTGGAACGGGGTTAATGCTGTTTGCAAGCTTTATGTTACTAAAAATCTAGAAAAGATTCAATTTGGTTTAATATTTCAATGAAAAATGGTATAAGGCAGAATGCCAACAGGAGATGCATTAATAATCCATAAACCTGTGGTAGCCAACTAATTTGGGACATTATAGGAAATCTTGGCTTTGTGCTGCCAATATTTCTAACATGAGTTTCCATCAATAAGTGCAGGAAATACTAAACTGAGTTATTAATCTGCAAGGAAGAAACTAAAATTTAGAGAGATCTGATTTCTGTTCAGGAAGGACTTTTCTTTTAGGCATTAAATTTTAATCCTGTGTATTTAAAAAAAAAAAAAAAAAAGGGTTCTATATTTTTACTCTAAAATCCTGCAGAATGTTTTCACATTGCTAATTAGTGGCAGAATGTCAGAAATCATTCATTAGGGAGAGTCTTTTTCCTTTCGTTTCTGCTGCATCTCTATTTCTGACTGGAAGCCTTTGCATAATGATTGAATATGTATTCACTAATACTAAGTATCTAATAAGTAATGCTAAATATCATGATGAATGTACGTGCTGAATTACCTGGCTTTCTGCTTGCCTTGCAGTTTTCAGAAAACACTACATTATTTGGTAGAAATTTCCTCTGTGTGAAATCTCATCAGAAGCTTGCTGATAGGAAGCAATTGGAGCAAGATTGGAGCAAGAATTGAAATTTTTTTTAAAAAAATCTTCCTATATAGTTTTATTAATTTTATCCTTAGGCTTCCATCTTGCCATAATAAAGTTTTCTTTTAGTGGCTTCTGCAATGCTAATCTCCTTGGAATTTAGTGATTGTCATGCCCAAAGTAGATATTAAGTGTGACATTCCAGAAAGGATTATCACCTTCTATCACCCAGTTAAGCAGGAGCTATGACTAGCACTTTTCTTTTCTGAGAAAGGATGGACAGATGAGGTATTTGTAGTTTCAAGTCCTGCTGCAACCATCACCACTGGAAAGTGAGGAGGAACTTTCTGTCAACATCTGCAGCCAGCAGAACAGAGATACCTCCAGGGGTGGGCTGTGCTGTGCCCTTTCCAGCATTCATATTCACAACAAATGAATGGGAAAAGTGCGATAAAAGTTGATCTTTGTTACTAGTTGTTTATCTTCTTGATGTGTATATAACTTGTCAAAGAAATAATATGCCCTTCCCAGCTTGGTCTGAAATAGCAACATCTAGGGTAAAGATACTGTGATACATTCCACTGTGAATGTAATAGTGCTTATTTCATGAAGCTTATAGGGTTTTATGGTTTCCAGCAGGGGTACCCAAACCATGCCTCCAGCTGTATGTGCCCTGCTGGACCAATTTGTCCATCCCCTGCTCTGTTGCTGGCTGCTCCCTTCCCCAGGAGCCCCTCCGGTGCTGGCATGGAGCGTGTGCTGCAGCCCTGGATTGTTCTGGCAGTGACAGCCTGTTCCTGGCTGATCTTTTTCCCGTGAGCCCTTCATGAATGGGCAAAGATTTAGCTGTGTAAATGTGCTATAATGTTAACACTTTAAGCCTGGACCTGCTGCTCACGTCCAGATCGACTTCCCACGCTGTGAATGTGCTGTAGGGCTGCTTGCTGCACAGAGAACCTCAGCGAGATGGAGCTGACTGCTGCGTGGGAAAGCTGGGCACTCTGGCACTCTTGATTTGGGACTTATTGTCCTTTTTTGCTGTTTTAAAAATAAAAATTCCAATGCAGTGTTTGAAATTTTCAAAACTGTGTAAGTTTTAGTTATAGTAGTTCTTAGGGCGTTCAGTGCAATAATATCAAGGTCAGTAGCATTAAGAATGCAAATAATGAACATTTTAAACAATCAAATCAATAAATAGTAAAAATTGAATTTGGAATGATTAAAAAAAAATATATGAAACTTTGACCAGTTGTCTTGCTAAAGATTTTTTGCAAAAATTCCAAAATTATAATCCAAACATTTGAAGGAATCTCTCTCAATCTTGAAAATACCCTGGGTATGTAAGAAATTTGTCATACCATGGGATCATTTGAAACAAGAGAAGTTCCTGACTTTTTCTGGTACTTCTATTATCACAGTAAAAAAAAAAATCTTTTAACTACTATTTGGAGTTTCACTTAGCTTTATGTTTTTGGTGAAGGGCAAATATTAAAGGTATTTCTCAGTTACACTATAAATGTCTACAGTAATGATAAGAGTAGTTTCAAATATGTCCTTCATGTAGTGGAACAAAAACAAGTTAACTATCTGTTTATTGCAATGGTCAGTACATTATGAAAGGAAATTATATTCATAGTGGATTCTAAATATTACAATAAACGTAAATAGGTTTAGGTTTAGAACACTTAAGAAGTTAGCTATTCTCTTGGTATTCTCTGTTGTACTTAAAACACACTTGGCCCTCCAGCTACTGTGTTAAGTTCTAGTCCACAAGAAAAACTGTGGTGAAGAACTTTGAGGTCTTGGTGAAATTAAAAGTGAAAATTTATCTTCAGCACTAAATGCTGAGCTGTTTGGTTGTGGGGGGGTTTTTTGACTGTTTCTTTTGTTGGAGTTTTTTTGAGTTTTGATGGTTTCCCTTGCCTCCCCCCACAGGGTTCTGTTAATCTCAGGGTTTTTATGGTCTACACTATTATCAGTTCTGCTGTGCAGTTCATTCTGTCATTCATTCCTCAGGATTTTAGAGAACTACTAGAGGGGTTGATAAGTGATCAAATATTAGTAAAAGGCTTACAATAGATACTCCAGTAAAGGTAAATTGTTAGCTGCATATATGAAAAAAAAAAATAAATCCACTAATAATTTTTTCCTCTTTCAAGTAATGATGCCTGGAAAATATCCAATGTATTGAGCATTTCATGAAATATTTGAAAGTCTGCCTGAAAGTTTAACATAGTGTCCTGATTCTGGCTGTAAGAGAGTTAATTTTCTTCCTAGTAGCTGGTTCAGTGTTGTGGTTTGGTTTTAGTATGAGAATAATGTTGATAACACAGTGATGTTTTAGTTGCTGCTCAGTGGTGCTTACTCTGAGTCAAGGAGTTTTTCAGTTTCCCCCTCTGCCAGTGAGGAGGTGCAGAAAGAGCTGGTGGAGAGCACAGCCAGGACAGCTGAGCTGGCCAAAGGGACATTTCATACCATGGGATGTCCTGCTCAGTACAGAAACAGGGAAGAAGTTGGCTGAGAGGGGCTGACCACTGCTGGGGGACTGGCTGGGCATCAGTCCAGGGGGTTTATTCCTCTCTTCTCTCTTCTTTTCATTACTATTTTTTAATACATCTGACTTTATTTCAGTTACTAAATTGTTGCTATCTCAACCCATGGGTTTTACCTTCATTTTTTCCCCAGTTCTGCTCCCCATTGCACAAAGGGGAGGGAGGGAGTGGCTGTGTGGCCCTCAGTTCCTGGCTGGGGTTAAACAGCAACCCGTAGTGTGGATACCAGAAGTTAGACTGGGTTCTGAAGAAAATGATATAGCACAAGTCTTTACAATAAGATAAAAATGTAAATTTTATAAAAGAGCATCAATACAAACATTGATCTCCTGTCTATATTCTGGTAATTGCTGAGGCAAAGGTGTCTTGCCATTTGGATTGCAGCTTTCACAGGCATGCTGTAATCACTGCAACAGGGTAATGACTTCATCTCCCTCAGGGGTTATCCCACTGTAGTTTACTGGGAAATGTTAGGTATTGACCCACATGGCACACACCAGGAAATTCAAATCGAGGAATGAAAGAGATGTGATTCAATCCTCCACTACCTTCAGCTGGATGCAATTCCCAGAACAACAGTACACACAAAGCTAGTAGCAAGATAACTTCAATCAAATTGGGATATTATGTGCTTCCTGCTAGAATGCTTGGGTATCATTAAGATAAAAAAGAACAGAGTGTGAATTGGCCATTGAATTCTTAACTTGGATCCAAAGGAAAAGTTGAAATATGGGATCATGAGTGGATCATCTTGTGAAATCCCAGATGCTCTCTAAATCTGCTGCACTCTTGTCCATATGCCTATTTCAATATTTCTGAATGCCAAACTGCAAACTGCAGTTTGTAGTTATGGACCTTTTAGCTTCTCCCCAAAACCTTTTCTCCTGATGGCATTTGCTTAGTCCAGTCCTGGACTGCAAATGCTTCTCTCTGCTTGTCTCCTTGTCTCTGCCAAATCCCATGCTAATTCTGTCTTTTATCACATGGCATCCTAGTCTTTAATGCATAATTTGAGTGATGCTAGGAGCCCCTTATGATTTTTTTTTATTATGGGGAACATTATTTATGAAGTTATAGGAGTACCAAAAAGGCTAAAAATAATATTGAAAGCAATGCAAGCTAAAATTTTAGGAAAAAGTGAATGGTGTCAATAGATGCACCCTAGAAAGTGCATGTTTGTATCATGACACCCACTGAGTAAACAGGAGAGTAAACAGGAAAATTAGAAGTTTACAATATGATAGGACAGGAAAATAAAAGCATATGAGTTGGGGACTGGATATATGTAGCTCTTGCTTTGCCATCTGAAAATGGAAATCCAAATGTTGTGATAACTGGAGCAACTTGTTTGAGAAGTGCCTTTAGCCTTTTAGGAGTTCAATTTGTGATAATGAAAATGGTCAGATGTCTAGGAAAATTGCCTTTGCAGAAAGAGAAGAGTTAAATAAAAGATACTTGTTTTGTCTCTGCTAAGTAACAAGAAGAGCATGGGTTGGATGGGAGGCAGAGCATCTGTGAATAATTAAGTTCTGTATATATAACCAGGAGTACAGAAGAATCATCCACATCTTTCAGTACTGATGAATAGCTGAACAGTAGAATGGAATGAGTAAAATAAAAATGATGTCCAGAAACAGATGGGGAGTAAGTAAAAAAAGAAAAAGCAGGGCCCACCAGACAGAACTCTTGAAGAAAGGTGAAAATAAACTGTATCACTGGCCAAAAAAGAATCTGTAACTGTCTAATGAAAGGAGACAGAATTATCACTGGGATGGTTGTCTATAGTATGTAAAATGAGGAAATGGAAGGAAATTGAGTGATGTCAAGGCAGAAGCTGAGCACTGGGAAAAGCTGAAATGTTATTGCCTGGAGAAAAGCCTTCAAATTTGGTTACAGAAACTTTACATTGAAATGGACTTCTGCCATCAAAGGTCAATAAATAAGAAGAGGGAATTCAGGGCTGACCACTTAAATGCCTGAGACATTACAGAGAGGTTTGAGAAATTATAGTTACTATCTTTGGCTGAACAGTGAGAAGAAACAGGAATACCTTTCCCAATCCATAGAAATGAAATAAATGTTGGTGAAAAATAATTTTTTTCCACTTTTGCTGCAACTTACCAAACAGTCATCAAATTCTTTTTAATTTTTATGCATTTAAAATTTTTAATTGAAAGGCCTCTCTGATTCTTTGAGGTGCATTTGAAATTTTTAGATGTCCTCAATTGGTGTGAATAGGTTTAATAGTTGCCCTCTTCTATATTAGAAATATTGACATGAAAAAATCAATACAAATTCTATACAAAAGCTGATTTTTGTATGTTTGGGTAAGGGTGGGAGTTTTATGCTGTGTTATGATAAGGTTTATATGGCTTTTTTCTTTCTTTTTTGTGCATAGAATTAGAGCTCTTTTTATCCCTCATCAATGTCTTGAAGTATCTGAAGGGAGGGTGTTGAAATGATGGAGCCAGGCTCTGCTCAGTGGAGCTGGGCAATAGGGTAAGAGGAAAGGGACAGAAACTGATGCACGGGAAGCTCCACCTGAACATGAGGAAGAATTTCTTTCCTCTGCAGGTTATCATGCACTGGAGCAGGCTGCCCACAAAGGCTCTGGGGTCTCCTCACTGGGGATATTCAAGAACTGTCTGGACACAACCCTGTGCCATGGGCTCTGGGCTGGCCCTGCCTGAGCAGGGAGGTTGGGGTGCATCACCCCACTGTGGTTCCTTCAAAGCTGACCCATCCTGTGAGTCTGTGATTATTGTCTTTGCTGTAACCCTCCAGATTTTCCAGTCTATTTTAATTTGTCCTTAATGACCATGACACACTGACAAAATATGAATTGAGTTACCAAAAGGCATTGGAATTTCTGTCATGCCTACTTCAAGCTTTCTGCTTTGTCTGGATGAAGATGGAAATACAGAGGTTAAAAGGAAACTTTAAAAAAAACCCCTAAAAATCAAATTCTAACTAAAAACAAATAGGAAAAAACCCCATGCTCCAAAGGCTTCCTTGGAAAATTCAGGACTTCTGACTGCCCATCCACAAACTGATGTAAAGCTGTATGTCTGGTAGAATGTAGTAAAAAGATATTTTTTTAATGTCTTTTTCTATATTTTTGACATCTGAGTTCTATTCTGCTGTTGCCAGTGTGTTTTCAGCTGTGCCAAAAGCGAGCAGATCTGTGTTTCCTTTGTAACATCAAAATGAAGACATTTATCATTAAGATTTATCATGGGACAGCCAACCAGATGGTTTGGTATTTTAAAGGTGAACTGTTTGGGTCTTGTTTAACTCATGTGATCTTTCAGTTCTAGAAAACTGTATCAGCTGCTCACTGTAAAGGCTTTTTTTTTTTCCCCCTTCTCCTTTTTAGTAATGCGAAAAACATTAATATAATAGCCAATGTGGCATGGCTTGCCATTTTAGAAAGGAAACCAAGTCATAAGCAATTCTACTGATTGCATTCCAATTAGAATGTAACCTCCTGTTGCTTTGCATTGAAGCAGCATTCATTTCAGACACATGCTGATAAACAACATGCACAATAAATGACCTTTTAGAAGGGGCAATTGCAAGACTCAAGTTTGGAATTTTTCCTCATACCAAAGGCATTTCTTTTGCCAAGTCTGCAGCATTAGGCCAGAAGGAATGCATTTCATTATACAGAGACCAGACTTACTGGGAACAGAGCCTTGTGAGCTTTGAAATGTTTTCATTCAAACTATATTCAGATTTCAAGTCATTAATGGTTATGATACAGACTAGCCAGTGTAAGGCACTGAGGAGACAAATGCAAGTCTGTACTCCTCTCTCTTTTCTTACTAAAGTTTGAAGGAGCTTTAGCTGTTTGTGTGTTTTGATTCTTATTGCCAAGGAAGATGAGAATGCTTGTTTGACCCTGAGTTGTAAATCAGTCTGGAAACCTGAAGAGAAGACTGTTTCCCATGAAATGCCTAATACTTCCTGGTGCTTGTCAAAGTGGAAGTATCCTGGCAGTATCTTTGCCTAGATCATTTTGGAGCTTTAGATTCTGCTCATTGAGTGACTAAACAGCTCAGAGACAAGAGGAGAAGCAGGTATTTCTTCCCTTGCATCTGAATTACTTAAGGGAATTTTCAGAGTTTATGCAGGGTGTGAAAAGGAACCAAGGCAAGGTTTACAACAACAGGTGTTAGAATAACAACAACAATACCTTTTATTAGAGCAAATGATGTTTAAACTCTTTGGACTCCTATGCCCTTCTTTAGGTCAGTTGTCAGTCACAAAACGTATCTGTTTGATCATCTGACAAAAATTATTAAAACACAGGAGGGCTGGGAGGAACAGCAAGCCTGAAGAAAGGCATATCTGCCCAAAAGCTTGTCCATCTCTTTTTTTCTCTATTAGTTACTCTAATTAAATGTATTACTTCCTGCTACAAATAATGTTTGCCCCAGAACATTAGACTTGCCTCCACAACCACACTACTGTTGATGGCAATGGTGCCACGTAAATGAAAGACCAAATCTGACTCTTTCTCCCTGCTTCTCCTTCTGCCCTTAATTTCACCTAATTCATTGTTCCCTAATTTTCTCTGCTTATTCTGGTGTGTTCAATGCTCTGATGTATATAATTTATCAGCCTTGCAATAGATCCTGGACACAATTCACAGTGAAAATGAGACTGTTGGCTTGGGTGGCTCCTTGTATAGACTAGAAATTAAGGAAAGTATGAAGTCCCAAAATCATGTCTAAAGTGAGATGTATGTGGTCTTAAGGTATTCCTTCTTTTTTTATATCCAACAATTGGATTCACAGAACCTTGATAAGTGGCATCAGACAGTGAAAATAATTTGGCAGCAGACAAATTTGTAGTGTCTTTATGGGTGATATTGAATTTTCTTGGAGTTTTGGGGTTTTTTTGCATTATTTGTCTTCAGAATTAAGACCAAGTAGTTCAATTAAAACCAATATCATTTTTATTAAAAATTAAATGAAGGGGTTATGGTAAAAAGGTTAGGTTAATGGATCTGTTAATATAAATGGTCACTGGAAATATGGAAAGCAAATATCAAACTTGTCTTTCCTACTACCACCTCAGCTTGGAAAACAAATCTACAGCAGATTGATACATTCTGCAGTCATCACTCTTCCTTCAGCATTTCCAGTCTTGCTTACCATTTGATGATAGGTGAAGACAATCAGCTATTTTAGGCCTAAAACCCCTGAGTAGAAGCTCTTCCAACTTCATGTCTCATGCTTTGTTTGTGAAGTAGCTGAAGTCCGTGGGATTTTTCCTGCTCACTCTTGGATTTCTTGGCTCTTTCTCAGTTGGAAGTTTTGCCATACGAGTTTTAACTGCGTTCAGGTTCATGTTTGTACTGGTCATATCAATCCCATTGTCTTTTAAAAGTAGTTCACCTCTTATTAAAATACTGAGTTCAAGCCCATAAATGTTTTTATTTCAACATCTCTTTTTGACAGTATTTGTCCAGTTGCAGTATTCAAAATTATTTGTTACCCCAAGCCCCACTGTTTATTTTTTTTCTGATTTTAAAAGAAATTTTTCATGTGAATTGAGTCTCAACTTGCCTATGAGACTGCAAAATTGCACACAACCTTAGAACATATTCTATACAGTCACCAGAAATTAAATCTGTTCCTAATCAAAATTACTTCATAGCTCTCCAGACTTCCTAGACCTTCTTATAAATTCTGTGGTCTTGGGGAGTAAAGTAAGACTGTTTGTAAAATCTGTTGCTAGATCAGAACCAGCATGAAGCTGATTATTCAGAAAAAAAAAGTGTGTTCTTTTTTTGAAACAAATATGGAAGAAATGATAATGCATTTCCGTAGGTCGACTGTGTAACTTAATAAGTCAGAACTTCCTTTCAACCTTAGTTTTCAAGGATCAATTTTGTTTTACTCAGAAGAGTTATTGACACTGCAGTACTTTTTACATGTGTTAAATCTCACTGGCTACCTCTTGTCTATCAATTCTGCATTAGCAGGAGATTGTTCTTTTAGATGAATCTTAGAACTGCAGAAAATCCTGACTAGGAAGGCCCCCATCAGGATCACTGAGTCCAACCCCTGGCCCTGCACAGAGTCACAGCAGGAAGCTGAGAGCATTGTCCAAGCACTGCCTGAGCTCTGTCAGGCTGCTGCTGTCACCGCTGCCCTGGGGAGCTGTGCCCAAACACCCTCTGGGGGAAGAACCCTCTTGTGGTGGTCTTGTATCAGAGCAAGGATGCATCTGTGCCTCCTGCAATATTAGGAGTGAATTGGGCATGCAAACAGTAATTAGGAATATCACGTTAGATGGTGATATCAGGTGTCTAATATTATTTTGAGAATGTATCGAGCAATATTTTATTTTCGGGGGTTTCTTCATTATTCCTCTGTGGCAGCTTGTATCAGTATGTGTGTGTATAAATAAAGGAAAAATGAAAAGTAAGTTAGAAGAAATGGAAAACTAATGATTCAAGAAATCACATAGCATCAGATAATTCTATTTTGAAATCATAGCAACAGCACCCAGAGGCACAAACTCCCCAAATTGTTCGTAAAAAACCCCTCTGATATATCCAGTGATACAGAAGCCTGAAGGCATTCTTTATTAGTGCCTAATGTTTCCTGAAAGAAGCATTTTGCAGGCATTAAAATATATGTTCTTGTTTAATTTTATAATCCAGTTTCTTTGACATTTATTTACTGATGCTTCATCTTACTACTTGGCTTTAATGTTTGGCATTATCTTTACAGTTGTATTTCAGGATTCTCTAACAGATTGCTACCTGTACTTTAGGCAAAAATATTTTTATCTTGTCTTCAAGACTGTGTTTTACCTTTCCACACACCTTTTTTAAGCCCCTCTTTCCTATTGCTTTATGTGGCTCTCAGTGGAGCAAAGGGAATGCCAGGGGAGCCCATACCCACATTTCTCAGCCAAGCCTCTGGTATTTGCAGTGGGATTTGTCTTCAGCTGTAGTCCCACAATGTAAGGGTGGATTAGTTTGTGTTTTGACAAAATATTCCTTCTGTGCCTTTTCAGCCTTTTATCTGCTGTTGCTTTTATTCAGAAAGATGTAATTTAAGATTGTTGCTTAGAAATGCAATTGGTCATAGGAGTCCTGGACTCATTCTGTTCATCACTAAGAGTTGAACAAACAAATTAAATGGACAGACATTATTAAACTGTTCCTTTGAAGAATCAGCTGTTGCTTCTGATGAATTTGGCCCTCTTCTATCTTTGCCCAGAATGAGGTGCTGAGTGTAAGCTCTCTGTAGAGAAAAAGTGTCTTCAGCAGTGACACTGAGCACAAGCACAGTATTCTGGCAGGCTGCACCAAGGGTTGGGATCTCACATTCCAGAAAACTTTTCTTTGGGCTGGACTAACTATGCCAAAAAAAAAAAAAAATAAAATTGTTGGGAAGGCACCACTGTGCAGGTCTGTCTTTCTCCTCACAGTAAAATTTTCACCAAAGAGAGAATTATGTAGCACATTTTTCTTAAAAAGGCCAGAATTTATTGCCCTGAGGTTGAATATGTGAGCACGTCTGGCAGCAAGGGAAGAAAGGAGGAGCTGCAGGAGAGCAAACACTGAGGTTTCAGGAATTGGCATGAGTTCCTCTTTGTTTCCCATCTGGTTTAAAATGAAGACATCTTTGAACACAATAGAAATATTCTCACCTAGCTTGTTACTCCTTCAAATTATGTCAGTTTCTTGAAGTGAGTTTCAATTACATGCCCACTCACCCTTGCCCTGTGGAAGATTGAGGGATAAATGCTTGTATTGTTATAAAGTTTCTGAAAATGAAGTTGATCCTGACAGAGAAGCACAATGCAACTTTTGTATAGAAAAATCAGAGCAAAGTATCATTTTAATTTAAGAGGACAACTCACTTCAGTTTAAGAATTTGACTGGCTGATGATTTTTGACAAGCAATGTCACTTCAAGAAGATTCAGATGAATGAATTCCAGAGCTCAGATCTAACAGCTGACTCCAAAATGCTGTAACTTTGTGTAGTAATGGATTGTTTTGGACTGGAGGGAAAAAAAGAAAAAAAGAAAAAGATTGAAATGGTATGTAATTATGTGGTTAACCTTAGCACTTATGTTTTCTCTGTCGTTGCAAAGCCATTAATTTAACAAAGTAATCAAACAGCCAAAAGCCTCAGATTTTCCTTTTTTCATCATTGTAAAAACCCATCTGAATAATGATGGAACTCAATAAATTACAAAATAAAAAGTCAAGCTAGTACATTCAGTTTACAGTCTTGTGTTATTTAAAAATTGGATTGCACTTTAAAACTCCTGACTGTGTGGGCAAAGGAAATACTGTTGGATTGTTCAGCATTACTGAATATTTCTTTCTATTTATTTGCCATATTGAAAAGAAGAAAGCATCCTTAGATTTTTGCAACTGGAGGGTGGATAGGCAGGAAAAAGCAATTGCATTCCTAGCACAAATCCTTTGAAATGCTGTGTGCTGTGTGCTCTGGGTTTGAATATGCACCTTTTGCATACTTTTAAGTGGCACCTGTTCATTCAGCTTTAAATTTGTCTAGGAAAGTTGTTTTACTTGGCTGTGGAATGGTATAATAGATGCTTCTCTTGGTCTCTACTCCTCCTTAAACTGGACTTGGAATCTCTTGTGGTCAGTCTGTGACAGGGTGAGCAGGTGTATTTTACAGCAATCTGAGGATTAATCCAGAGGCATTCTACATCTCCAGATTTTGGCAACGGGGTGTGTTATCAGTTTCATTCCCAGTATTTTCTTTTGTACTGTTTGGTTATCCACTTTTAAGATCATGTGCTTTTTCTGCTCCATCTGTATTTGAATTTTATTATGGTTTCCTACCAGTTTGTTTAAGGCAAACCCATGGAGTAGGCACGTGGCCCCCTGAAGCCATGACAAAAGGCATCATTAGAGTCAAAATCCTAAAAGGTTGGCAATATGTGCTGGACAGAATTTTAATAAACTATAGGTCACTAAAGTAATGTTTCTATTTGTTTCTTATGGCTTTTGGGTTTCCTACCCTTTTCCCAAAACATTATATCCTCATTTAACATTCTCTCTAACAAGCTGTGACTTGGGAAATGGTTTAAAGGGAAAAGTTATTGCCAGAAGGGTTCCAAAAGTACAAACTGGTGAAACTATTTGAAGTAATCATCATAGCTTGAAGCTTAGGTTTTCCCTCTAAAATGCTTTTGCACAGGAATCTACTTTGAAGTCAATGAGGAGATTCACTACTGACCCTATTGATTAGTCAATTGGTCTGTGTTTTTACAGAGTGGCACTTCCAAAAATGCATTTGTTACTTGTTCTGGTATTATCAAAATTAATAAACTGTTCTGTTTGATTTATTTGCAACATGTTCTTGAAGAGCTATTACTGTCATTACTGGTTAATATAGCAGATTTTCTTCTTTCTAGAACAATTCTTTAGAATCAAGCCCTAGTTTAGACACCAGCTTTGTGCTGGGCCTGCAGCAGCAACATCAGACACCCCTCGTTCCCCCCTGCCTTCCACACCCTGTTAGTCACTTTTCCCCTTGGAATTCTGCATTTCCAGAGATATGTGCAGCTGGCAGGCGAGTTGTAGGTAAGCTTTTGGCTGAAAACTCTTTCCAAAAAAATAACTCCCTTTACTGGAAACTGTGTTTCTCACAGTGATGGTTTTAATATCTGCCTGTGTGTTTGATGGGGTGGATAAGGAGAGTGGGGTAGACCAAAATATAGGTTGAGGTATGTTGGAACAGTGCCACATGGAAATTGTAATTTGGTTCCCTCATGTTCTCATTCTCTTTGATGATCTATGAGTCTCAGATGGACTGAAATCTATTTTATAGACACATTTCTCTCCTTTGCAAGTCAGTAGTTTGTCAATAAAGTAACATAGCACCTTTTCAATCAATTGGCAATGAAAAATAATTAAACAGCCTGGGAAATTTCTAAAACTCTTTAAACCAATACTGAAAATAATTTAAAATAGTGAGAAAAAAACATTGATGTTGTTCCTTTTTTGTTCAAATTTTGCTTTTGTGTGTCTCCCACTTTTTACCAAATTTAAATCAAAGGCACTCATTCACAAAACACTTCAGTATCAATAAACCACAATTTTTGCTACCAAAGGAGTATTGTTTGCTTGTTTTGCTTGGTATGGAGCACTAGATCCATGTGACACTTAAAAAAATTAATTTTGTAGAAAAGGAACATTGGGAAATGTATTGTAAAAATAAGGTGTGCCTTCTTCATATCTTAGATTGTTTACATATTGAAAAGGAGGGTCCAAAGACCATCCATTTTAGTTGTTTTTTCTACATTGCCAGTTAATGGCATGTTTGGTACTTAAGGTGTGTTGGTGGCCAATGTTACAGAAAACTCTCATGTCAAATGCTGCATCTTACTATCACCAAATTTTACATCCTGCATTGGAGAGCAGCTGGTAATTTCTCGAGAGCTGAAAGCTGATTTACTTCTCCTCTCCAATCTAAATGAGAAGTTCAGAGAGTTTCCAATATTCTCTACCTAAATTTTGAATACATTTTTGTGTTTTGCACAGTATCTCTGCATGTTCAGCTAAATGAGATTTGTTTATTTCTTTTCTTCTGCTGTAAATTAATTTGCAAGTTTTTAATAACTGGCAGAGATTATTCCATTCTCTGCCTGAATAGTGTTCCAAGTTTATTTCTTCATGACATGTTCTTTTCAACTTCCAGAACTGCCTTCTAAATGTTGTGTCACCAGGAGAACATTATGAAATCTTTGTTGCATGTTTCATAAAGTATTCAAAACTGAATATTTCATTCACTAATAGTGTTTTATATTATCTGATGTAAGTGCTAAAAATCCATGGAAGCAGCTGTCTTTTTTACTTGGTTTTTATTTTATATAAGCTGTTTTCTATTCCTTTAAATTTCATTCAGCTCATCCCCTCATTATTGGTTCTTTGTCCTCGAGACTGGATGTACAATGTGGGGATCTAATTTTTCCTTTTGGCTACCACTCTTAATTGTCATGCATTTTTTATTGTGTTTTCTGGAGAGTGTCCCAGTTCCATCTCTCCTCTGGCTGATATTTTCAATGTCATGTTGTCCACATCAATTGCCACCAGGAGGAAAGCACCTAGCCATGTGTACCTCATGTTTTGTTACTTGAATTAGGTGCCTTGCAATCCAAACCTCTGAAATGTATTGAGCTGATATCATGTGCCTGGCCCTGTTAGTTTCAAAGCAATTTTGGCAATAAAAATGTTTTGTGGTTTTGGGCATGACATTAACATTTGTTTCCCCTTAGTTCTTGTTCCATTTCCTCGATAAAAAGTCTTTGATGCCCAAGGGGGTGACCTTTTACTTCATATTTCCATAAATTGAGTGTTTGCGTAGTTGCTGAAGAAATTGCACGTGTAGCTCGGTTTTTCAGGGTCTGCATTTTGGTCTCTGTGCCAATTTTGGTGCAGTTTTGGTGGCCCAGTTTTCCCTGCATGCACCTTGGAGGTCTCTCCATGTCATTCATATCTCATACCAGAAACTTGCAGGACATTGGGAAATTTTAAATTAACAACTCACTTTGAGGCAGAATTTTACAGCTGCCAGAAGATATTTTTCTTCTTTTTCTGACTTTCATGGCTCACTACCTGTCTGCTTTCTCATCAGCTGGGTGACTTCCACTGTGATGGTTACTGATAATTCAGATCTGGGGTGTGTTTGTTTTTCTTTCTTCTCAGTCCTGGTTACTTCACTCTCTCCTTTGTGCTGCTGGAACTTAAACTTGGCAAAAGATGCTTTTAACCATAAATGTTGTTCCTGCAAAGAGGCAGGGCCTAACACCTCCCTGTCTGTGTCTGCTGTCATCTCCCAAGGACTTTTTATATCCCATCATCAAAGCAGAGGTTAACACTTAAATCATTACTTTTTTAAAAAAAATCCCACACTGTGTGAAGTCTTAAATACAAGATCAAATAAATTTTCAAAAATGCTACTCAGCTTCAGGCAGGGTCCTTTCAGAAGCAAAGCACAGTAGATGGACATTGAGAGAGCACAAACTTTTAAGAAATACAGGTAGACTAATCTATTGTTGTGTAATATCTGTGTAATTGTTGTGTAATACAGTGTAATATCTGACACACCGTGGTTTGTAAAATTGGCATTTTGAAAATAACAAGAGATATTTTCAGGAGGGCAGTTTTAAGTGCAGGTGCACGTTTTTTTTTTTTTTTCCATATTGATCAGTGTTTTTATACAATAAGAAATGTTGCCCATCAGAAATATACAATATAATTTATTCTGGGACACTAGCATCACATATTTCTAATTCTGAAACTATTCTAAGAGTAAAGTTTATGCTTCCTACCTGAAAGGTAGATGTGAAAACTTTAAAAGAGATGGAAAAAAAAAATTAAAAAATATAAATAAGTATATAAAACCACTACAAATACCCAAAGGAACCAAAAGAAAACCCCTAAACAAGACTTTTACTTGTTCAATGTAGTAGTGCAGTAATTGCACTATTATTGATTATTTATATAAAGGCACAACCTATGCTTTGTTTCTTGCCTGTTTTCCCTTTTGATGTAAGGGAATGGCCAGTAAAGGATTAGGAGATGTGTTTTGTGCCAGTTATCCCAGAGAAGAGATGGACTGTCCCTCAGTGCCAAGTGACAGAGGATTAGTAGATATTACAGACAGTGGGAA
This sequence comes from Pycnonotus jocosus, assembly GCA_013400435.1. Classification (NCBI taxonomy): domain Eukaryota; kingdom Metazoa; phylum Chordata; class Aves; order Passeriformes; family Pycnonotidae; genus Pycnonotus; species Pycnonotus jocosus. The sequence goes on along the minus strand of VWYP01020135.1, from coordinate 23,585 downwards.
GGTACACTGAAGAAAGGAAAATGTTCCAGAGCAAAGCAAAATGAAAATTTATTTGTGTTGAAAAATGAGAGGCTAATACACTTTTTTAGCATTTGGATGGAGGCTTGCATGGTTTTGGAAATGTAGAAAATAGTGTAGCAGTATGTATTAGCTGTGTTCAAATTTTGGACTATCAGTTTGCCATGTGCATATGTATATTTATAGATTCACTTTTGGGGACTGATGGAAGGGCAGGGAGAATGTGATTTAAGGCTCACAAATGAAGAGGACTGCATTATTATAGATGAGCCTTTGGTTTCTTCAAGAGTTAAGTACTTCCAAATGGAAACAGTTGAATTCAGAAATTCTCACTGCTTGCTTGCTTATGAGGAGTGCATGAATATAATCTGTATAAAACATTAAACAATAAAAGTAATAGTCTCTAAGGGAAAGGGAATTATTTTCTTTTGAAACCATGATGTCATGGTCTTACCTCACCTTTAGTTTCAGCCAAGCAAATAATGTGTACTGAGCTCTCTATCATGTACCATTATAATTAGCTCTGTCAGGTCTTAGCCCTGCAACCCTCATGCAGATAATATGATAATATGTCTTCATAACCAAGTGACCTTACATGCACAATATTTCTCCCCTTATGAAGATTGCATGTCAATAAAGTAATTGAGTCTCAGAGGCTGCAGCGGGTGAAGATTTAGATGATTGGACTCTCAGGGCAGTGATGTATGACCATTATTATTCTACTTGTCACAGGGCTGCGTACAAGCAAGGATGGTCACAAGATGACAGGGATGAAAGGTTGTGTTTCATTAAAAAAAATATTGCTGTTAATCACCACTCTATTCTTTTCAAAGTCATGGAGGAAAGAAACTCCTTTTTCATTTTAGCTCTGGTTGAGAATTTAAACGTCCACGTGTAGTGGAGCCTAGTTATCCAGCTTTATTATTGCTTAACTAGAGAAATAAACTATTCTTTCAGTTAATAAAATACAACAAAATGCCAGACACTGAGACCACCTGTATACTTTTATCAGATCATTTTAAATTAACATTAAAAGCATCACACTAAGATTTAAATCACGTTTTGCCTACAGATTTAAATAATTAAACAAGTGCTGTAAAGCTGGTACAAAATCAAACCATACTGAATTCAACTATTTTTTGCTTTTACTAATTTGTTTCGACAGTTGTAGTGCTCGAAACATTTATATTTCCATACTTTGTAAAAGCAAATTTTTTTTTCCCCTCACCAAGCTGTTTTCTAGCTGTAAATTTATCTTATGATATCATAACAGCTGGAAACTTGTAGCATGACAAGGTTTTGTTTCATATTTAAACAGCTCAGAAATTATGTTTGAAACATAGTATATTTCTCTCTGTGAGACTTTTCTCATTTTGTTGCACATTATCTTGGAAGTATCTGCAATATATTATAAAACAGATTATTTATGCAATCCCTTAGTTAATAATTCCTAATGATTTATATATGTAGCAAATCTTTCTTATATACATTTTAAAAAGACCCAAACTAGGCCAAAATAGTATTTACTGGCAAGTGCTCTATAATGGAATACGGATGTAAGTTCTGGAAAGCTGATGAGCAAAAAAGTTTGGCAGTGCTTTTAGTGAGTGGAAAATTCTAATAGAAGCACATCTTTTCTGAAGAACTAGTTTCAGGAGTCTTTAAATCTTCATAGTTAGGAAATTTGAATGAGATATAGCTGCTCTGACAGAGAAAGAGCTAATCAGATGATTCTTGGCTATACATAGTAAAGCAACAATATATTAACTAAAATTAGCCACTGCATCCTTCCAGGATTGATTCCCACAAGGGCAATTTTGTGAGTGCAAACAACAGAAAAAGAGAGTGAAATATCAGTATGACAAAAAACCCCAAGTTCTCTTCCATTTCCTCCTGGGCACGTTTTTAACCTAACATGCAATTGTAGAGTCAAGTTTATTTGCAAGCTCATCTTCTCTGTTATTAATGAGTTTTTAAACAGTAATGTTTGATGTGAGGTAGGTCCTCTTCTATGCACTGTATGAAAAGTGATATTACCTGTTCCAAAAAAAAAAAAAAAAGAAAAAAAGATATTTGAGTTAGGAACTAGACTCCGCCCAAATTATAAATATTTAACATCTGTACTACCATGTTTTCAGTGGCAGTCAGGAGCACAAGCCTGAGTCTGAGTCTTCCATTAAACTGGTCCTTTTCTCTATATACATGCGGCATTAGAGACATAACTATTGGTAAATCAAGCAGTATTCATACTTTGTACCTACAGCTGGTGTCTCTTGATGTAGATTTTCTTCAGGCAAACCACTACATTGTTAAGTCGTCCACAACATTAATAAGAATGTTAGCTGCTTTCCCTGATGTGTCTTGTAGAATATTCTTCAAAGCATTGAAAGTTATGAAGTGTTCAAAATGAGCAAGCATCACCTGAAGAGAAATGAAGAACTTACCAAAACTTAAATGAGAATGCAAAATAAAAAGGAAGAGTTAATAGCCCATTATATTTTTACATATCCTTTTAGATAAAGGAAAAAGACTGATACCTTCCAGTCAAAGGGAAGGCTGATGTGAGTGATCTGACTCCTCCATCGATGTGACATCTGCCTCACTGCTAACAGTTATTGGTGTTGATAGGCACACCCCACACAGAGAGCCAAATGCAGTTGTTTTGATCCCTTGTTCTTTTATTTCTATTCCTTCTCCCTGTTTTCTGTCACAGTGTCATGTTGAATCATTGTTTGGTGGCACATGCAGGACCTCTCAAGTACTGAGGTATCAGACTTCAGGAACTGCACTGAAATGAATATAATAATGAGAACCAGAAGGCAGCACAAACCCACTGCTCAGGGGAGCAGGCAGCTAATAAGTGTTCCTAGTGGATTCTGGGGGGAAGAACCAGAGGTGCATCCTGTGGACAAGCAGGTACAGGCTTGTCTCAGGGTCCAGTTACAGGCACACTGAGAAGATCAGTGCTGATGTCTGTCACTTTGTACACATCAAGATGCTTATTTGAGAAAACAGACCAGTGGTATGAAGAGTAGCGTTGCAGATATATCTGTGTGTGTGTGTGTGTTTGTATATATAGGCATATTTTAAAAAGGGAGTACTGTGCTTTCTAGATTTCCATGTATGTCTTGCTAGCTCAGCTTTCCACAGTCTTTTGGAAGGAAACAGATCTCTGGCTTCCTCCCCTGTTGCTTTTCCTGGGCGTATCACCTTCTGATGCTGAGCTGTCTGGGTCTGTTTATACCTGTTCAACATACATCCATACTGTGGCATCTTTTCCCATCCTGGTTAGGCATTGAGTTGGGACTCAGCTTTCAGATCAGTTGGTGCTTTCTCTGTGTGTGCCTGTTTGGAGGATAGATTAATATTTGCTTTCTGATTTTCTAAGCTTTTAGCTGGAACTCTGGATACTTGTTCCATTTTGTCTGAGTCAAAAAGCTTGACAAGGATGAGAAGTTTGAATAATAATCCAGCTACAGCCTATTTTTGTATGTGTTGATGTGTATATATGCTTGCATGACAATAATTCTATTTACAGCAATAGCAGCAGCAATGATTGATGTGGCCTAAATGTTTCCATTTGCTTATAATTATATGACATTTATAGCTATATGAGATAATTTAGTAGCTTATTTCTGTCCAGAGGAGAAGATTTTTTCAGACTTTTTTCACTTTTTTTCTAACATTTAGCCAGATAATCCCATTGTTTTTCATGTATTTATAGATTTGTGAGGTCCAAAGGTATTTAGACTGTCTCAATGTTCTGTACCTTATAGGCCTTGCATTTCTCATAATTATCCCTGAACTGCACTCCACAAGCTGTATTTGCTAGTGTCTATCTTCCATGAAAGCCCTGGCTTGATTCATAAATGTAGACTCCACTGATTTACCTGATGGCCTATTCAAATAGTTAATTACCATATGGTAAGAAATGTGTCTGATTTTCCTTGGCTTCCACCTTCAGCCTTGAGAGCTACTTTGTTCATATTGGTATGGAATATTAGTCCTTTCATGTTTAGTATTTTGTCCTACAGAGAGCAACGAAATCACCTCCCAGTCATTTTTTTTATAAACTAAAATCATTGTACTGTTGAAACCCTCTATTTTCTCCAGTCCTTAAGAATGGACTGTAGCTCTTTTCAGCACCTTTTCTAATTTGTCAACGCACTTTGAAAACTCTGGCTGTCAGAACAGGTTTTTACTAATCTAGTCTCGTGAATGAACAGAAGATCATTTCCCATGCGTGCTGTGTTCCTATATCCAATTCCCCTCCCTGTCTCTTTAACCCTCAAAGTAGAAGCAATTACTTTAGCCCATCTTCCTTTAACATCATTAAGACTTTCTGTTAAATTGCTTGCCTACCATGTTTCCTAAGTTAATTTTCAGAAGCCCTACTTTGTTCTATACAGTCTCACATTTTATATGTGAGGATATGGCCAGTCCTCCCTTGTCCCTTAGGAGATAGTGGCACACTGTTGACTGGCATTTCAGCCAACCTAATCCACTTAACTTTCCTTTTGTTGCTAATGCACGGTGCTAGTTTAGTATCAGTTGTTTTTTACAATGTGAACTCGTAATGTGGTTTTGCTTTTTCACCAAAACTGAAGCAATCCACTCCAAGTGACTTGGCCAAGAATGTCTTTTGTTTGTAAGTCAGCACCTGCATCTCCCCTTGCTTCCAACCCCACTAAGCCCTGGGAGGGTTCTGTGCTCATGCAGCAGCAGCAAGAGGTGAGATGATGGCATAATGCAATTGCAGTGTTCCCTCACCCAGCTTCCAGGAGTGACCAAAGATTGTGCCAGGAGGCCACAGAGACTGGGGCTGAAGGTGAGAACACCTTTGAAGCCAATTTTCCTTCCTGCCTTCTCCTCATTTTGAGAAGTGTACAGTGAGAATCTGCCTCCTTTTGTCTGTAGGAGCATGCATCTTTCCACACAAGTATATGCTTTACCATATTTACTTAAATTATGAATATATTTACTTGTTTTTTCTTTATGAAACAGCACTTTCATCCAATCCTTTCTGCTTTTTTACCTCTAACTCACAACCTGCCTTGGATTTAGTTTTTAATGTAATTAGTTTGCACCAGAAATAAAAGTGATTGGTGGCTTACCAATGTTTTCTTCACACCCATCTGTTTTCTTTTCTGCCTTTTAGTCCTGGGAGAAGAATGCACACTTTCATTAAATCTAACAACTTAAAGGTCACTTTTAATTTGCATTTTGGAAAACAAACTGGATAAAAATTAATCAGATACTTTTGGCCCAGTCATACACAAATATAGAGGACAAAATGTCTTAACTTTCTTGTCTTTTTGAGATACAATCAATTGACTTAGAAATTGTTTTGCCATGCAATCCCACTACCATCCACATTTCAGGAGTTATAACTACAGGCAGAAGTATCTGCAATTTTTGAGATGGTGAAAGGAAGTGTGTTTTGTAGTTATTTAATGCTAAGGTGTTCCACTTAGGGATATCTTTTAAGTGTTGCTGCAAGAAAATATCAGAGACCTTGCAAAACTGAATGACTTCTACATGATGATGATCTTGAATAGGAAAAAAAAAAGACTAGCTAGGGAAGGTACTTACATTTACATATTTTATTTCTTCCTCTATGTTTTGAAAATTACGTAATCATGTGTATTTTAGAATCTCTTTGTGAGTATCATGGAGGTTACCAAAAGGATTGTTTCCTAAAGCACTGAAGGTAGTGGCATTGTACTAATCATCTGGTAGTGATCTGAACTACAAAATGACATCCCCAGGTCAGGACACAACACTGAAGAAGTCTTTCTTCAAGAGGAGGGTATTGGCTGCCAAGCATGTATATGGATTTTTGAGTATTATTTTCATTTAAATGTCTTATTCTGGCCAATTCTTAATATGTGGAAAAAACAGCTGCTAAAAAGGTCATACTGGACTGACCAACTAAAAGCATCTGCAGAAAACTTATAGGTTTTGTTGAAGAAAAATTGCAGGTTTCCTCAGCTGTGTCAGCTTCACACAGGCCCAGTCACAATCTTTTTTTGTGACTGTTAGAAATCAACCATTGACCATGAGCACTTTTTGGTGGCTCTCACAAATTTCATCAATCAAAGTATCCCTGTGTCGTTAACAGTAGTTAACTGAAATTCAGTACTATTTCATCAGCCTAAGTACTATTTCTAAAATACTTGACTGCCTTAAACCCTAGTTTTTTAAAGGTTAGCAGTACAATTCAATATATTTAAGAACATATTGGTGTTTTGTGTCCCTCTGTGTGTTCTTTGTTCCTCACTTGCTGGATACTTCTGTGGTTTAGAAAGAAATAACCCACAAATGTTCTTACTCTGTTTCTTCCTTTCAAAGTCTTAGTTTTTAGCCAATTTTTCATAGATAGTCTTTCATACCTCATGAAGGAGTTCCTCATCAGAGAATGCTGGTTGAATGTCTGATTTAATAAAAACATATTGTGACCTGGCAACCCTAACATAATCCAGATCTTGCTCCTGTGTTTGCATTATTTATCAAATTCTTTGATAACAGCGTCCCTTCACTCAAAAAGGAGTAAGGAGCCCCCAAAACTGCTTTCAGTGGTAGCCAGCAGAAACCAGACCCTGAGCTGATGAATCTTTTAAAACCTGACACATACCAAGCCTGTGAATGGCCACCAAAATATGCTCCAAGTTTTTTCCCTGTGTGTGCTGTCCTGGGGAGAGGTGCTGGCGAGGATGGCCTCAGAGCCAGGTGTCTGCTCATAGTGACTGAACCTTTCTGCTCTTTAGGAGAGTTGTAGAAACTCACGAGAATAAATCTTGCAGTAAACACATGTGGCTGTTCAGTGTGTGTTTGGCCTGATCAGTGAGGTGAATGAATCCTGCTGATGTTTACAAATAAAGAAAAAATATTCATATGTAATATAGGAATCCTTTAACGTAATATTTTTGTTAGGTACTCATCCAACAAATCTGGGTGGCTTCTTATTACTACAAAATTAAACATTTAGAACAGAATATTTGTAACTTCTTTCTGTGTTTTCAAGTGCAAATAATACTTTTTTTTGCCTATAAAGCTGTTTTTGTTAGGGGTTCTCAGAATGCTTTGCAATGTAAAGATAATTTCTCTAGACTTGATGCTAACTGTTTCTTCTGGTAATTTTGTTTTAAAGCATATAGCATGTCACATCTGCATTGATACAAACTAAAAATTGCGCCATGAGTCCTTGCAGCTTTTGCAGAAGGTTGGTTAAGATATAGGAATAATGTCTATGGGGTGTGGATGTTAACTCTTTTTAGTGGATTTTTGTTGTAACTGACTGCTGGCAAGAATGTTGCTAAAGTGAGCGCTGTCCTTAAGCTACAAAACTTGAGCTGAAATTCTTGCAATTGTTGCTTCATCAGCGTGGGCCCCGTCACACTCACGGTGGACCCCTGGAACCAATCCATCTGAATTATTTTCTATCCAGCAGCAAGTGCCCCAAAGAGGGCAGCGATTCTGTACTCAGGCACACGAAGATTAAAAAGCTTGCTCCAGCTAGAAATCTTAGACTTTCTGACCTGTCCTCCAGCAGAGCAGAGCAAAGCACAAGTACAAAGACGTTTTGATGTGCGTGTAGCTTCTCTATTCCATCAAAGCTGGCTGGTAAAGTATTCCAATAGCTGAGACAGAACTGGTGGGAGACAGGGGAAGGATGTTTCTCTATAAAGCTGATGTTTGTAAATGTAGCAGGTTGTATCCAGCCTGTTTCCTCCTTCAACCCAGAGATCTGATCAAAAATGCTGCTAATGGAACACAGTAAAACAACAGCGTTATTTCAGTTTATGGGGATGGTGGGGGTTTCATTTATCGATACCTGAGGATAGTGTAAAAAAGCTTAATAAGAGCAAGATTAGGACATTAGGTTACATTTTTTTAGGCAGGTTAATTGCACATGGGAATCAGGAGAAGGAAATGCTGATTTATGCAGTATTATCTTGCAATACAGTGCTCTTTAACACAGAAACAGTAAAGTGCAAGATTTTGGAATGACAGAAGTATGTGTCAGTAGTTGCTGTTTCCTTGCTGGATTTATGATACTTTTTGTTGTGCTTCACACTAAGTAAAGTGCCAAAATAGGCAATAAAACACTAGTACATATTGAGTTAATTGTATGAGTAAGAAAAAAACCTAAGAAATTATAAAATTCAGTGCTGGATTACGGCAGAGAAAAAAAAATAAAAATGCAGTGCCACCATTTCCTGAAGGCAGCTGAATTTCTGAGTGTGCCTGAAAACTCAAAAAAGTATTTTAGAAATGTGTAAAATTCAATTAATTATTTCAAACGGAATTGAAAAACAGTCTTCAAAGATTGCAATTAAATAAACTCTGCTAAATAAACCTTCAGATATTAGTTTATAATGGGAAATGGAGAAGAAGCATACCGTTAGGGCTGGAAAGAGGCCTATCCCTGGAACAGAGCACAATTTGATGAAGAAATACAAATATTGTTTCAGTTGTATTGATGCCTACATGGAAACAGTGCAGAAATTAACTTCCAGTTAATCTTCTGGTGCTAAATCCAAGCATATGAAAACTTATTCCCTTAAAGTGATGTGAGTTGGATGAGATGATTGCATTTTTCATGATTTCTCTCTTTCTAACTAGCTGTGCTCTTGTGAACTAATTTCAAGGGTGGGAATGTTTTCAGTTTGATGTGTATTATGAATGCCCAAAAATGTAACCATTTGTGGTCCTTTATTGTACATCCTTTCCCCATTATTTCCTTCCCATATTTCATTTAAAAAGTCATTAGTGGGAATGATTCCCAGCCAGGAGGGGTGTGTCAGATAGTTTGTTCAGACTGTATTCAGCCCCATAATATTGATTATAATGTACTGCAGGGCTGGGTATATTGTGGTTGATCTTCCTTACTGTAGAATAAGCAAATTAAGTTTTCTGGTGAAGATCAGAGGGCTCTGTCTGTATGCAATCTTTTATAATCAGGTGAAAATAAGACGACCTCTTATATGCCAGGTCTTGTAATTCACCTTGGACATAATGCAGTGATGCTCCATCTTTAGTTGCTATTGGAAATTTGTAGGAAACCATAATTTTGAGCAAATACAGCATCAATAAAACTGTATTTGAAAATTTAAATTAAAATAAAATGTGGTAAATTCACTATTTTTACTTATAATACAAACATAAGAATAGAAATATACTAATATGCATGCAGCAGAGGTAAAATCAAAGCACAGTATCCTAACAAAACAATCCACATGCCAAGAGGAGGATTGCCTTCCTTAGCTTTTTGTTAACCTTGATAAATCATCTGTCTTGGACAAGAAGACTTGACTTTATAGCCCTTCCTAGTTGATGTAAATTGGAAATAGTGTTGCAGTATTAATAATAATAATAATAATAATAATCTCGGCTATGTAAAGAAATACTAAAAAACCTAAGAAGACAAGGATTTTCCATTAGATAGTTAAAAACCTTACATTGCTTACTGTTCTCTAGCTATTGACAGATTCCTACCTTGACAAAGAATTATCTTAATAAATATCTTCAACTGGGAGACTCTAACTGAGACAGCACACTGCAAGAACAGGTAGGAAGGGGGGGACATGAGGCAGGATTGTCATCCAGAATTCAGAATGGGAAAGAGAGGCCTAAAGTGACCTGACAAAGGAATGCTGGATCACTCGAGGGCTGATGCTCCAGCCTCTGATGCTCCACTCCCTTCTGCTCCACCTGCCTGGGATGCAGCCAGGGCTGCTCACAGAACCAGTCAGAGCATGATGAGTGCTGGGGAGGTTTCAGTGGCTGATGGCTCGGGTGTCTCATGGACTGTTCCTATCCCTGTGCTCTGGCAAAGCTGCTGTGCCTTCAGACAAACATCTGTGTGGACTGCTGTCAGTCAGCATCTCAAAGAACACTACCTTTTTTGATGGTTTGATTCGGTAGCAGTGGAGCACAGGGGGGTTTTTAGGACCTATTTTCAGCAGCCTAAGGCTAGGAAGCTCAATTTTTCAACAGGATTGTTTACTGGAAAGAAAAGGCTACATGATCTGGGTGACAACTTGAGGACTGTTGTCTCAATACCTAGTGATAGCACTCTGTCACAGACAGGGCAAGACCAGCAAGAGCAGCTCCTTTTTTTAAACTGTGCTGCTGTCACAGCAAGCTTGTAAAGCCAGGATGACAGCAAAGAATAAAACGTATTAAAAGAATTATAAAGTCCAATCTTACGTGCTGCACTTTGTCTCATGTTAGAAACTTTCTTTGAAAGTGCAAGAAATGAGATCTGTGGTTTACACAAAATTACTTTTGATCAGTTCTAGTGCTGTCTTTCCCCCTGAGACATATGGCTTAATCTCTTTGTGTACTCTTTTAACGAAAGTTAAAAGCTTCAAAAAATGGAAATTTGTTTAATAAACATGTATGAAATTCCTGAGAGCTGGTTCTGGAAAAGGACGGATTATTTTATGGCTGGAGCTTTAAAGCAAAAAATAATTTCAAGTCTTGTGAAAAGTTAAAAACTATTTAGATATTTTTATCATGTAATTCAATTTAAACAAAAAATATTGACTATAAACTCATGGCAACAAATTTTTTATTAGTTTTTACCTAAATATAATTGTAGCATGCAATAAAAGTTTGGCCATCTAGGTATCTGTTTGAATATTCAATGTTTATTCCTTATTAATCCTGGCTGATCAGAAGCATAGCATCCCTACCAAAAAAACACAGTCCTCTCTAAAGTATACTCAAGAGTTTGTGTTATCATTTTACCTATTTCAGAGCACTGATTATTTCAGCAACCTGGGCAGAGATTTGCCTGACCCAAGAATTCCCTGGCTTTCACCGCTTTTTTGCTTAAGAAAATTGTTGATTTAATGATATTAATCTTGTGCACACTTCTGGAAAATTGCAGCCAGATTAGCAGTACTGCCTTTCATATAGGAAGAAGAGGATTGTCATAATTACTGATATTTCTCTCTGGTTACAGAAGTCTTTTTAATTCTTGTGCTGTTGTTGCCTTTCTCAACTCCTTTCTTCTAATTCTGTCTGGAAGTCACTTTAGTGTGATTACCATCCTGCCTCCTATTACTTCAACACTTTTTAAATGTATTTCTTCTGAAAAATTACTCATGGTGCCACCAGACAATGTTCAATTGTTTGTGACTAGTGTTCATCTGGCTTCAGAGCTGAACAAAATAGATGTCAAAACTGTAACAGCGCTGTTTTGGCCAAGTCATCTGTTTTTAAAAAACCCAACACCTGAATATCTTATCAGAGAGAAAAATAACGTGTGCAAATGATATATATCATCCATCTGTAGTAATGAGAGGAGTTTTCTAAAATTCTGTTGGGTTTGCTAAATTGCTGTGCGGATCAGGGGGAGCACAGGTGCTTTTGAAAAATGTCACTGCACAGCCATGGTGAACCTCATCTCCTCTCACCATGACACTGCTGTGATTTGCTCTGGCCTGAGTGACTTTATTCCAGGATTTACCTTCAGCACTCAGTTGCTGCTGCTCGTGCCTTACAAAGCCTCATGGACTGGTTTGCCCACTACATCGGTACCATCACAGCTGCTAAAAACAGGTGACTTCAAACTCTGCAGGAAATTAAAGGGGACATCAAACTGAATATGGACAGCAGCAAAATAGGGGTAGGAAAATAGAATCATTGCCTCAAATTTGATTTTGATGCTATTTCAAAATTGATGAAGAGACCTTTAACCCTGGGATCCTGAAATAGCCATGCCAATTTTAAAAATAAATTATACCCTCCCCATACGTCAAAAATACTTTGCATGTACGATTCTTTCTTTTAGATTTCTCTCTGTATTAGTAATAAAAATTCAGGTCAGTTTTCAAATTTTTGTTAGAAAACAGGAAGGCTAAAGCTTACACTGATAATTCAAAAAAATAATATCTTGATTTCAGCAGCTGGAGGCTAGAAACCAAACACAGACTTGGAAAAAAGTGGGATTTACAGTGCTACTGTTTCTGATACAGAGCAATGTTACTGAGAGGAATGTTAATGCGTGGGTTGCCCATATTTTATGGAATTTTCTTATTCAAATATCAGGTTGAAAAAATAAAACATTCATGACAAGTTTTTGTAAATAAGGAAAAAGGTTTGTTTGATTTATTTTCCCACAGCAATGTGAGCTTTAATTAGGGCATATAAATGAAATTAAGCTTTTGGAAGTTATAGCACTGCATCTGTAATTCGGAGTTAAGAATAGTATAACAGTAATTAATTTTGTGTTTAACATATCTTGAAATAATCATCTTTGCCTTTTATCCTTAGCTGAAACTTCCTAAGCACCTTATTTTCACAGGAAACTCAAATCCCATCAACGTCCAATAAGGCTTAGGATACAGAGAGCATTGGCAAGTGGGACCAATCAAAAAATGCCTTGATAGTTTTAAATGTGGGGTTTTTTTCCTCTTGCCCTCCTGGGGATTGGATGAGGTGTCATTTAATTTTTGCATATATAAGCAGTGTTATTTCAGGTTACATAAATAGGAGAGTAAAGCAATCTTATTGGAGGTGATTGCTGGGATTGTGTCATTGACCTTCTGTAAAATATTGGAGCTACTTTATTTTTAACCCTGAAAATGAGCTTGCTGAGTTCAAGGATTCTACACTGTATCTGCTTGCATTTTTTTAAAAAAAATTTTTTTTTCCCCTCCCATCCTTGGGAAGCAAGCAGCTGCAGAATTGAAATGTTGCAAAGAAATTTACTTGTGCAAGTATTTCAGGAGATGCTGACATTCCTACCAGCCACTGGGGCTCAGCTAGACAAGCTCTTCTTCTGCTGTCGAATGCCAGAAGATTATTCCTGGCTGCTGACGATCATTTCAGGTTATGGCAGGAGGAGATTAGCTCAAATTTATAACGGCTCACATTTTCCATTTTTTTCCTGGTTTTCAGAGTGGCATGGAAATTATATTTGTGAATCCCTGGGGACTCTCACACTGGTGTCAGTTTTCAGATTTTGCCCGATACATCTAAATGTGGACATATAATGTAATGGAAAGAAATTGAAAAAATTATCTGTTTCTTGATTCTTTATTACTGAAGAGTTAAGAAAGTGATTCCTCAGGCTATTACACAAGTCTTAAACTGGATGTAAATGTTAGGATGAAATCAGATTGGTTAAGGTTCCTTTGCCTGTGCATCTCTTGGAAAAAAATTATATCAGAAATACATGCTTTGGCTGGTATTTTTGGAAAGGTTTTACCCCAATAAAAATTTGAATAAAATATATATTTTAAGACTAATTTTATAACAAAAGTTGAGTGTATTATATTAATATGGTGTTAAAGAATCTTTCATTACCTCCCACATTCAGAAACTCTATCAAATCCAATCTTAACAGCTGGTGTGTATAACACATTAACAAATAGAAACAAAATAGATTTCTGAAAAATGTAATTGAAATATCCATGGCTGACAACCACATGGAAATTGTGTGGTTCCAGTTTGCACAGATGACTGTTGTGTATCCTTACAATAAGGATGTTGGCTGCATGTGTGTGCTGAACTACCTGGTGAAATCTGGTAAAAATACCTGGTTATCCAAGAGAAATTATAAGATGAGGCAAAAGACTTCTTCCCATGGTCCTCACTCTTTGCCACACAGTAAATATCTGGGTTCTATCTAATCTAATGTGTTGGGCCAGGTGTTCCTCTAACTTCAGGTCAAATATTTCAAAAGTGGGATGCTGCAAAGTGAGCTTTTCTTGTAAACTAGAAGAGAGCTTTGAAATTTTGAAAGGTACAATTGAGGGTTTTTTGAAAATAAACAGAATAAAGATCTTGATATAAAAATATTGTACAAGTTTCATTTCTCACCACCTCTGTCATTCTTGGTAAAAGCAGAAGCCCCTCTGATTTAGAAAGTGCAATAGCCTGTGTGCTTGACAGCTGTGTTAGAAACAGCAGAAACACCTCTGTGTAATTAGCTTTATATATGTGTGTGCATGAGGAAAAGAGAATAGTTGCCCAAGTTACTAATGTTTCATGCCTGGTTCTTAAAATTTACCTACAGTGCTACTGCTGCAATAGCATTTGCTTTTTTCCTCTTCCTTGCCATTAGAATTATGGGATGCTGTAGCAAGGAGGTGCTTTTCCCCCTTTCTTTGTCAGGTCAGCTTCATCTGCTGTGGTCATGTTAGAAAGCCTTTGCTCTCTCAAAGGACAATTACTTCTTTTCTCTTCATTTCAAGGCCTTTATCCACCTCAGACTGATAAATTAGTACAAAGTGCTGGCTCAGAACAAAACTGGAATGATGTGATTTTATTAAATGGGGTTTACAAAGGATACCGTAAAAGTGAGGAATGATTTTCAGTCACTTTTTCTGGACTGTGCTCAAGTTCATGTCCCTGAGAGAGCTTAAAAGAGCTGTGAGCACTAATTGTTTGTTTAATGATTTGGCCACCTTTATAGAAACTGCAAAACTAAGTTTTTCATTACTGCTTTGGGTCATTGCTCTAAAACCTCTGTGTTAAACAGTTAATCATAAATCTAAAGTCTATTTTTGATGGTACTTTTTTGGTACTTTCCTAGTACTTTTTACAGCCCTCCACAATTGTCATTAAAATAATGATTACCTTGGTGGAGATGCAAGCCAAGAATAAAACAACTGATGGGCAATCACTGTGATTAATTTTATGGTCTTGGTTTTGATTAAAAACATAGTCTTTCACGTAATGCCAGTAAAAATTCAAACTATCACCTACTGTAAATTGCCTTTTTTTTTTTTAAACCTGTATCCCCAGGATTTCAGCAGTGGAACATCTGTTTTCTTTTGAGAAAAATATGATAAGCATCTGTTTGCATGGAAGATGTGAATGAAACCAGACCACATTTGTTTGCAGTGTTATGGATTATCTGGTCTTACACTGTTTATGAATAAATCATGCAGGATGGATAGTGCCGGTAACCACCAGAGGATGTTTTATACTTGGTTTAAAACATAAATTTATGTATTTGTGATTTTTCCTGTAGACACTGAAAAAATTTATGTTTTAAATAAAGAAGAAGCCTGTTGCATTTCTAGGCCAGTATTTAAGCTCATGGATACCAGAAGTTCTTTTAAGCCAAGCCATGCCTGCTGTTAATCTGTATGAGAATATAGCTTAAGAGTTAAAAACAAAGGAAAACAAAAAAAGAAAAAAATAGCATGAATTGAACAAAAATGCTGTCATATATTTTATTATTTGAGAAATACTGTGCTCTTCATGTAACTGGATTGTGTCCTAATGTACACGTGGACAGAGTTACGTTTGCATATGTGGCCTGGAAGACTGGTCTTGCAGACCTCCATGTAGAGTTGTGGTACTTTCTGCTGTGAATCCTTTGTATAAATTCCACAATATTTTGTAGTCAAAGAGCTGAGAGGATGCACAAACATTTTTGTTGCTCCAAGCAATGGGGAGATGCTCAGGTTTGAACAGAACCTGATACTAACCACTGGTTTGGTGAAATATGGACAATCAAGTTCAATGCTTGATTGTTAGAGCTATGAGGTAACTTCAGCAATTTCTGCCTCTCAGCAGTTAGTTGGTGTCTTTCCTTTATGCCACATGTGACTTCGTGTGGATTAGATTTCAAATGTTAGCACAAATCCAGATTGATGATCCCTTCCAACTCAGCTGATTCTATGATTCTAAATGTGTCTGTATTATGTATTAATTAATGAGTATTATGTATTATTATTATGTATTAATTAATTGAGTTTCTCTATCTTGTAGGAGTTAATTTTTTCAGGCAAGTTGAATTTTTCATCTTTTTCCTTGCTTTGCAGTAGTTTGGGTGTCTTTCTTGTGGTTCTGGCTGTGGGTCTTCCCCCTCCACCATTTCTCATAGTTCACCTCCATCGTCAATTCACTTCCAAAACAGGCTGAGCAGAATCTGGTCTCTAACACTGTGGATGCAGATTTCTTTGTCCTGTCTTCCAGTGATGTGAAAATACCTTTTTCTTTTGTAGTCTGTTCAAGGTAGGCTAAAGTTAAAAAGCTGAGGGAAATAATTTTTATGTACACTCAGGAGATGGGAAGAGAGGTTTTGAATGGAAAATTGGTAGGTGGAGACACTGGATAGCTTCGTAGCATGTTCCCTGTTAGTCTTTTCAATAAGTTATGACAAAGAAGGGCCTTCCTTCCCCAGTAACTCCAGCTGTTAAAAGAAGCTGAATCCTTGCTGTAAAGGGCCAGTGGAGAATTCCTTTTATGGGAACACTTGTTGATGTGAAGTGGCTGGGGTCAATGTTCAGGGCAGCAGGATCTTTCCTTCTTCTGCCACAGCGTTCCAATAGCCAGAGGAGGGGGGGTAAGGCAGAATTTTACTGTGCTCTGTCAGCTCACAATTGATTTAAGGTTCCTAGAGGAACATGTGCTAGAGAAACAGTGTAGAAGATACTTATGTTGTGACAGCTTCTGCAGGAGCAGAATGAAAGCTCTCCGTGCAGCATCTTTCCCGTGCAGCTCAGAGGATGGAGCCAGCTATTGTGAGAGCCTCTCTCAAAAGCTGCTGCTTAGATACAAACAACTGCTGAAGTTATAGCAGGTTAGGAAATACACAATAATGAGTATAAAGTGTAAGTCTCTAGAAAGGTATCAAATATCCGTGATTTAAACTATGGTTTTTGAAACTTTCCAACATATTGTTGTTTGGGAATTGGGATAGGAGCAATTAAAGTAATCTAAGAAAACCTTCCGGACTCTCTTTGTTTACCTGTCTGTGTCACTGAATTTAGATGGATTTTTTAAAAGTTTTGTGTGATTTTATTGCTACTCTGTATTTACCATGTTGACAATACTGTTGCTTTTTAGCTAAAATAACCTCCCTGTGTCCCCGGTCCCCCAGTCTGTATTTATATCAGGGTTGACAAAGGAGTTCACTAACAGTGATCCCCAAAACACTCAGACTCTTGAAAATCATGACTTTGAATTCCTGAATGTTAAAACCAGTGCACTTGCATCTCTTTTTTCTGCCATTTCCCCCCCCTACTCCCCTCTAATCCCTAGGATTAGATGTGTGGGATAATTACATTTCCACTACTTTAATTTAGGCCAAAAATTGAGCCCTGGAACAGAAAACATCCCAACACCTCCATCTGCTCTTGGAAAAGTTATTTCATGAAAACCAAAGCTTTTAGTCAGCAGATCAAGTTTTTAACTCATGGTGCTTTGAAGTAGCTGAGGTGATGCCTTAAACTCAAGTGTAGCTGCTAAAGCAGTTACAGAGCAGAGTTAACATTCTGAGAAAAAATATTTCAGGCCAATTTGATGAGCTGATAAGGATAATTCCAATTTTATTTAATAAAAATTGTTGTTGAAGTAATGATCAGTGTTTGGTTTAGCCATCTATAATTTTTATATAACATAAAAATTTACATATAATATTTAAAATATTCATAAATAGCTAAATATTTATAATATTTTAGAAGTATTTGAAATATATGTATTTTATAAAGCATAAGAGGAAAATAACCCTGATTTTAAAGGTCTTTTACTAATGAAATGAGTTTTCAATGAGTTTCATGTTACAGATGCAAATATCTGGTGAGATATGGTTTGAGACTGAGTAAAAGAAATACACAAAGATGAGCTGGTCTTTTCTGTTGCCATGATAGTTCTTGTATTGTATTTTCAAGAGTTGCTTTTTTTGGTGCTCAGTGACACTTTTCTTTTCTCTTGGATCTGTTGCTGTGAGTGAGATGTTCAGCTGAAGTTGTTTGCTTAGTGCCATGTGGGATGGAGGAATTTTGACACTGTAGGAGAGGTATTTTTTACTGTTTTCAGAGTCTGCCTTCATTCTTGCTATTTCCGTAGTATTTTTGTGATGGGACCAGGTCACTTTTCCCTCTGTTTTAAGTTTAATGCTCCTACCTGTTATGCACAGAGAGAGAACAGAGTGATGACAAGGAGTTTTGTGTTATCACGGTGCTGCTTGGCCTAAATCTTGTTCTAGTTCTTCCTTCTAGGAGTCTGGCAGATGTGGTGGAGTAAAATGGTCCAGGCAGAAAGTCTGCAGACTCAGATAGTGAATGCTTGGAAGAGTCAATTCACATGTTGGACAGAGTCTGACAGCTCATGATTAACTCTGTGTTGACTTAATTGCAGCCACAGAAGCCCTTTTATCCATAAAGTCATTTAGCACCATATTAATCATAGACTTGTAAGAGGGGAGGTGCTTAAGTCCAAACAGAGATGGTTTGGTAAAATCACCTGTGGGGAGACACATCTGTATCATGAGGAAGGCACTGATGAGGGCTTTTCCCTGAGAAAGGGAACAGACCCACCTCTGCTGCTGCCTGCACCTCTCCATCCTGCCGTGCTGTGCTCCGGAGCACCTGGAACAAGAGCTCAGAGGGTGCCAGGACCCCCAATTCCAGCTCAGGGCAGAGCACACAGGGCCAAGGAAGAGCTGGCAGCTCTGTTCTGTGGGCTGCCAGGGAGATCAGTGGAGAATTTGGAAATGTATTGTAAGAACAGCACAGGAAAAGGCTGGGGAAGTTACATGGTACAGCTTTCATAGTGGGGATGTGCCTGGACAGTGAAAAATGCAGGACTGTAGGAGTGGGCATGATTTGATGGCAGTTAAACGACTGGAGAGGGGAGAATGTTGTCTGGTTAGGATGTACCAGCAGAACACAAGTGGGGTGGGATCCTGTTTTGAGTGATACAAAGTGAGATGCTGGGAAATGAAAGTGGAAGCCCATCACTTCCAGTAAATGCTTGGACAGGAGCCAACAGCTGTCCTTGCTCCAGCTGGTTACCTGTTCTGCCTGTGGGGCCAGGATGAGCCCTGGGAGCTGTCTGCCCTACAATTTTACTTGCTTTCTACGTTAGACTTATTCTTAACCCAATATTCTTGTCATTAAGGACAGTTACATGATTCTCAGCTAGGCTCTGGCTGAGTTTAGCAAGGAACGTGTGGATCTGGCCTTTTCTCCTTTTTTGCAGTCAAGTTAGTGCAACATGGTTGAAACAAAGTGAGTAAACTTTGTGTAGACTTTGGAATTTCCCTGAAAATCAGGTGGAAAATGGGCATTTTGCTTAAAAATACATAACAGTACTGGGAGCAGGGGAGAATTTTGCATGATCAATCCCCCAACCTCTTTTTTTTAGCGCATTGTCTTGATTCTGAAAAGAGTTATTGTTCATGTCTGACACCCAGACCATGTTCAGGACATATTTGAAAGCCATATGCCAGGAAAGGGTGAAATGAATTTTACTGAGTTCTAGGTTAAGGTTCAGACTGCTAAAATAAATCTTTAAAGTCAAAGCCATATTCTAACGTTCCATACTATTTTTATTTCCAATGCTGTCAGTCTTGAGTCTACACAAAAGAGTGGTTTTTACTTACATATGAACATTTAGATGAACATAGAGGAGCTTATTGATTTTCTATACAGAGAATGATTTACTGATACTTTTCTCAGCTTTCATAATATTAATTTACTTGTAGCTCCACTGATTTGGTTTCAGCAAAGAACCCCCCAAGCACCAAAAAGCAAACCACCTGACACCTGATATTCTTTTTCCATGTAGTGTAGCTGTGTGCAGAAGCAGGGGCTTGGAGATAACAGGGACACAGCTAGCTGTAAAACAGTGTAGCTGGTTCTGAATGTAAAGTCAATCTCCAGCAGATGCTTTCCTGTGAAGAGTCACCAGGAGTGTGAATCTCTGTTTGTAACATGACCACAAGGCTGTCCTCTGGCTTTGCAACTTAGTTTTTCATATTTGAAGGAACATTTATTCTCTGGGACCTGAATGCTCAGAGGAGACTCATCTGAGTTTAGGATTGTTGGGTTTTATTTTTTCCATGTATGTAGGCCTGCTATAAATTCAGCATTTCTGTACTTGTGTTTTTCTGTTCACTTGGTAGACAAAATAACAAAAATGTTTGAACACACTTTGAATTTCCTTTTGCTCTCTCAAAACTTCATGAAGGAGAGAGTGGAGCTGCAAGCTTCAAAACATTGTGAAAGTTTTTTAACCTCAGGTGCATGAATTAGCTCATCTGCACTCGTGGAATGCAGAGAGTTCAAGGAGACATAAAACTGAGCAAGCATGTTGCAGTTTTCAGAATTAAGGCTAAATTGTGTGCTGAAGTACTCTTCTTCCTCTTAAGGTAACACACCAAAGAGAGGTTGACTTAACTGACTGTTAAATTCCTGCAAGTCAATATTTTGTTGCTAATATTGAAAAGAGTACATGTATTTTAATATTGGGACCAAAGCAGTAGTAAAAGCTCCTTAGTGTTTCTCACAGAATGTACTCACTTCTCTTACTCTGTGTTACATGAGCAGGAGTAGCATGGAACTTAAACTAAGTGGGGCATTTTGCCCTTAGTACTGCATCACTCTGTCCCACAATGGAAAACTTAATTAGTGCATCCAAAGAAGCGTTAAATAGATTTCATGCTGTTTAATAAAGGCATTATGTGGTTTTGTCTATTGCAAAACATGAGAGTGAATGTTCATAATGCACGTTTTTGCTGCCTCTTTCACACTTTAGGTGCAGTTTCCCATTGTAGCTGCCTCAGGAAGGTTCGGTAGCTTTCTTCTCCATCAAATCTTTCCTCTCGTTGTTATGCTGTATTTGTTTTGGTGTTATTGCACAGTAGTACATGATGAACATGTAATGAACATGTTTGCCAATCATTTCAAACTGGAGGGGGACAGCTCAAAGCACCAGAATATATCAGCCTGTTTGACTTGAGTTTCAGTTGTTCTTTTTTGGTGCTGATGTCTGTCTAGTAACTGAGAAGAAAGAAAGGGTCTACTTTGTGTCATCTGCATCCTGAACCTTTTCATTCTTGTGTGTTCTCATTAAAATGTGAGATTTCTTCCCAAGGATCACCATTACTGTCAGGTTTACACAGCCCTAATGGTGATATTTTGTCTTCTGACTTCATCCCTTAGCTGGCCTTGTCTGGCCTAAGGTGCCCAAAGTGTAGACCTTCCAGACCATGCATGCTGGAGTTCAAAAGGAGAAAAATACCACCTTAGGGAAGGGTGTAGGGGCTTCTTGAATTCTGCCAAACTTTATCTTGTTGTACATGAAACTCTAAAACTAAGCAACTGAAGGAACACCTCACTGTGTGCAGCTGTTGCCTGCCAGCTGCAAGTGGCATTTGATGGGGGCGTTTGGGTTTATTTGTTTGGGGGTGGTGTTGTTATTATGGATTTCTCTCTGCCTTTAGCTCAGTTTATTCAGATGCATTTAAGTGATCAGGATCAGTTTTTATGATGTGGTTTATATGAAATGCTGCACATTGCTCATCTAATATGTTTTGTAGAACATTTCTAAGACTGTGCAAGTTGTACTGGATCAACCTTCATGACTTGTGTTTTATCTGCCTTCATGGCAGTGCTGGGTGACATAAGGGGTGTTAGTGATAGAGCTGTGAACTGACTTTGGTTTCCCCTGGATATTTGATTAGAATTTAGTGATACATGAACGTAGCTATCATAGTATAACATCTGCTTAGAGTATTTTGAGAACAGAATGCCAGCTCCATTCTTACCTGGAAAGCAGCTAAAGCTGCACCACATAACTTTGAGATTAAAACACTGTGAACTGTTCATCATCACACTCTCAGTTATTGATGTAATATATAAATCTCTTCAGGAAGCATTTTCTGCATCCTGTTCAAGTCCTCAGTGTAAAATACGCCTGAATTTTGCAGCAGCCTTTATTCATAGCTAACACAACTTTCTGCTTTGGAGTTACCCTCTCTTTAAATGTATTGTTCAGGAAGATTGAAGCAGCCAGTTGCTCCCAGAAACACTGAAAACATAATAAAAGGCAACAGGAAAACAACATAAGCAAACACTTAATCAAGTCCAGAAACAACCCGTGTCCTTATGTTGTTACTTTGTGTGAGCCTACAAAACCACACAAGTAGGAGTGTGATCAGAAGGTCAGCAAGCACAGTGAATTTTCCAAATGTTAAATAATTAAAGAAACACCTGTGCCCAGCCAAATAACTTCATGCTGATCGGCTGTGAAAATGTTATGCCTAATAACCCTAAAAATGTGTAATTTCTTGTGCCCAGTGAGGCTGCAAGAGGAGCAGCAGTATATAAAGCACAGGAGGCATTGCTTCAAGATGTCTTAAAGGGTCTCAAGATTGATTTAGTAGTGTCCCAATGTGTGTTTCCTAGTTCCTGCAATTATGTTTAGCACACTTCAGATGGGACTAAATGGGATTTAAGACTGCCAATGATTTATGAAGACTTAAATTCTACTCCTGAACTCCCGATGTTCTTAAGCCAACAGAGGTTTTAAAGGACATCGAAGGTCATATATTCTTTCCTAAGGAGAAAGAAAAAAAAAATCCATATTGCTTGACTTTGGCCATCATATCTGTGCCCTTATTTTGCACCAAAGAGAGCACTATTGATAAAACAGCTGAATGTTACAGGCTCATATCAGGAGGGAAGAAAACTGGTGTCAAATTTCAGAGTTTCATGGGGTCATAGAAATTTTTCTAACCAGAAGGAAGGAAATAATAAGAAGGAAGGTTTTAGTGTTAACATTATAGGATTGTGAAGAATCTGTAGAAAACTTGAGGGAAATCCTGCTTTAGTGAAATAAGGTTCCAGTGGGAGTGCAATACATTGGAAAAGCAAGAAAAACAAGATAAACGGGAAGGCAGGACTGGTAAGCTGGATGGATATTTTTCTGTCTCTAAATTTTACATACATGCTTCTTTTAAATCTTCCTTGCTGACTGCCAAACTCCTGACTCCTAGGATGTGCCACCAAGCACAGGAAGGCATAGAAATAAAAGATGTGGTGACAGTCCTTTATTCATAGTTATTTCATCTCAAGGTATACTTACCTCTCTGCATGTTATAGACATAGAGTTTTATTTCACTGTTACTGACTACATTCCAAGTTTTAAAGCAGATTTGTCAAAATTGGCAAAAGATTCTTCTGATTTCACAACTGAGGAGTTTTGCCCATAATAGCACTCCTTTCCCCAGTCCTGGAGCGTGTCCTTTGTGTTGTTAAGTTCAGAAAACCTCATTAACTACCTGAATAACTGTAAATGGCTAAATTATAGAGACTGGGTATTTCAGAGGAAGTCACTGAATGACTGATATGTTCTAATTAAATGTTTTCACTTACTCTGTGGCTGCTCTTGACGGTAACTGGAAACCACAGTGATTTAAAGCTTGCTAACTGGATTTTATTGAATGGCTAAAGACCATGAGCTGTGAGTAGTAAGTGATAGCCAGGTATTCTTATGGCTGAACCTGCATGCCTCTGGCTTTGCCAAATCCTCCAATCTTCTGTTTCTCTGTAGGTAAAGAAGACAGAGCATTGGCATCTGAAAAACTGGCCCCTTTTACCAGTTCTAAAAATTCTAAAATAGTTCAAAAATCTGTATCTTTACTGACCATTGCTGCCTCACTTCTAACTTCTCCATGTTTTGGAGTCATCGTAAATTTATATGTGCTCACCCAACATATTTTTTACTCTCATGGTATTTAGATCCTCACTCAATTAGGCCCTAAAAGGTGGAACATCAGCATTTATAAATAAAGTAGGTGATTATGTTTT
>VWYP01020134.1:3157-23376 GCA_013400435.1 Pycnonotus jocosus | reverse complement strand
TGTCTTTCAGGTGTTTTTCAAAACCTGCCAGAATAACCTTCTCCATAACTTCAGAAGATGCTGAAGAGAGATTGACAGGCCTGTAGTTTCCAAGTCCATCCTTCTTGCCTTTCTTGAAAACTGGGACAACATTCACTAGCTTCCAGTCCAGGGTGACCTCTCCAGATTCCCAAGACCATTCAAAATCTTTGAGAGAGCTTGGAGAAAACACCAACCAGGTCTAGGAATTCTTGAATTAATCCCACCAGGCCCCATAGGTTTATAGGGATCCAGCTCAAGCAGCTTAGAGTAAATGGCAAAACTGGAAAGACTAAAAACAATAGGAAGGTAGATTTCCTTGCATTCTGGCACTTGTGATCTGAGCACAATTTCTAATTTAGGCTTTCTAGGTAACTAGAGGTAATTATGTCACAACACTTCTTGCCTCAGTTTTCACAAAAAAAATATGAGGTAATACCTCCAAATTTAATATAAACTTTTGAGGAGAAAATTTGTTCACATCTAACATTCTGTTCTTATAAAATGGACAGCGCTGTACCTTGTTATTACAGTGGAAGGATGAAAAGGTAATTTTTTTGCAACAGGCTGAAACAGTGATTATCAATAGTACACTGGTATGTCACAATAACAGACAATTTTTTCTTTATCACTCTTCTAAAACAGAACTGACTAAAATAAGTGTCTCTAAAGTAATTTCTATTACTTTTGTCCTAAAAAAAAATTTGAAAAAATTCATAACCTGTATGATCTTGAGCACAGCAGAGACTCCTAAGAGCTTGAATCCTCTCTGAGCCTGCCAAATTAGGTCAACTTACTGAGGTACTCCAGTAAGAAACATCTGGTCTTATTGAAAAGCTCAGGGAAGGATCATAAATACTAGTTTGGGGTTTTTTTAATGCTTTGCATCATTTGGTCTAGAATATCTTGACTAAGTGACTTCATATGAATAAATTTTTGTCTTTCTAACTTGCTAGGCAATTGCTAAAATGTACAACTATGCTAAATCAAAATGAAATAGGTAAAATCTACATGGGTTTAGAGCTATTCACTATTTGGTTGTTTAGGTCACTTCCTCTCTCTTGCTCTTATTCTGTATCAAAAGATAAAATGAGCTTTGCAAGATTTAGGACTGCTCCACGTGTCAGAGAGTCTACAAAACCAGCAGGAATCTACCCTGTGTCTGTGTCAGCTGGCATGGGATTGGAAAGACAAATGTTGTCATAACCTCCACCCACTGGAATCTGGTTGTTGGTTTAGTTAACACATCCTCTGGCTATTTGAACTGGTCACCCAAGAAGTCAACAGTAAGTCAAGTTGTCATGCATTCCTTATTAGTCATTTCCTCCCACAGCTGGATCTTCTGCATTCATGTTTACAAATCAGTTGAAATCTTGTTTGTGCTTCAAGGATGAACTGAAGACATTAGAAGAGTATCTACAACTTTGCAAAGATTTAGGTTCTCTCATACAAGCTAACTCCACCAACTTTCTGTTTGTCAGCTGTCTTGCTGCTCCTGAATTCAGTGGGTTTTACAGTATCTGGGGTTGTTGGGGTTTGTTTTTTTTTTCATTTGGTTTATTTGTTCGTTTCTTGGGGCATTTTTTGGAGAGGAAGGGTAGTAGTGGGGGACACAGACAACACATCCTCTGCACCCTTCTATGTAAGTACCCAGGGAGGAATTTCAGCAATTTTCAGTGAAGGTAATGCTTGAACTGTTTTCACTTAATGTGGTAGCACTGAGCAGTTGTGTTTGTACACATAAAGAAAGATGTGCATATAATTACTTTACTTAATTAAACAGCTATTTCTGAACAATTTTTCCAGCTAATTGGGCAACACTGGGACCTTGACATAACTTTTTACTCTTTCTTATTTTTACAGAACAGAATAGAAATTCTACCTGTAGGAATTTCTTCACTTTACTGAATGCAGAACAGGCAGGATATAAGAGACAGGAAAAATAGACATGATACAAAGGAGGAATCTGGAAAAGTTCTAACCAAATCTGGCTCATTGTGAATGATATTTTTCTTGACTTACTGCATTTCTTGGCAAAATTATTCTCTCTCTATCCCTCTAAAGAGTTACCTACTCTCATCCTGCTACATCTTACTTGTGTGACACCCTTTTCTATGAAGATTAAACAGAGAAGACTTCACCTTTTTTATTTTTTCCCCTTAAGAATTCTCACTGAACCTATGTGGGTATTGACACAAAAAACCAAAATTAACAGTATTAAGAATTGCCTGGAGGGACCATAGAATTGGCTGGAGAAAAGCAGAATAGATTTGCATTAAAACAAAAGCAAAAATAAAGATATATGTCCAAAAGGTGAATTTGAATTTCTATTCTGAAAGGCACACTGCTTATACACTAGTCAGAACAATATTATAAATATGCCCTTTACATATTTAATTTTTTCCTCTCTGATTAATATCTAATCACCATCTTTTTAGAGAAGTGCTTGTATTCTATGTTTATTTTTTATGACATCCAATTCATGACAAATTAATAAATAGAACACATGAGCTGTGAGGATCAAACATGTCTACTGAAATGGAACAACAGAATCTGAGATTCACAGTCTTCTCTCTTCAGTCTCCCACCCCAATCCCATCATTCACTTGTAGCCAATTTACCATTAACAGGTTCTGTAAGCAAAGTGATGCTACAAGCAAAGAGATGCACACAAGCTCCTACCACTGCCCCATCTCCATGGCCAGGAAATCACCAACAGATTGAAGATAAGGTTTCTCTAACTATCATTGGAAAATTTTGTAGATTTCATGTCATTTAGCAGAAAAGTGACATTTCAAGATACTACTTTATGATAAAGCTCCAGAAAAGAGTCTTCTACTAGACTCTAATGCAACTTTAATTTTACAAGAGAGCCAATTGACTGTTATGGGCCACAGAGATGAAAAGTTAAATGACTTCAAGTTTTCTAAAATGGTGAAAATTCTTACATGATGTTTAATGGTTTTACAATCAGGCCTCTTTAGTATTTTTTAATTAATAAGAAGTTAAATGCAAAATAATCCCACTGATTGTATTAACAGAGTTGCAGCAAAATAGATGCCAGTTTCATTCATTCATATTATGAAATAACTACATTTTGTAAAAATGTCTATTTGCTTTGTCAGGATGAGAACTATTCTCTCAGAGGTCATCTCAGAACCATTTTCTTAATCCAGATAAAACTTGTCTTGAACCAATCCAATATATATTTGTCATGGTTTGAGCCAATGAGGGAGTTGGCTTTTTGATTGGCATGTCATTTAAATTGGTAAATTTAAAACCATAACATCAATTTGGTGGCCCGTACGGGGGGCAGGGTGATATGTAGCCCAAACCTTGACATTAATATACAGCTATTACACCACTTATATGAAGACAAATTAACTACTTGATACTGAATGCTTTTTTGTGTGCTTGTTGTCAGCAATTAAATATCACAACAGAAAAGTGCCTAGTGGCACTAAAAAAATTTTACCTTGACAATAAAGGGTTGCATTCACACACGAGACTTCATAAAAATTCACATTCGTGATAATAATTTGCAACCCCTGCTGCTGCTTCTGCTGATGTCCTCAAGCAGTTACCTTTCTTGTGGTCCATTGTACTATTGGGCTTATTTCCAAGAATGGATACAAACTAAGTGGTGGGATCATCTACTTAGCCAGCAGATGAAAACAAGCAGAAGAAGGAGGGCTATATGGATTCCAATCTCTGTTTATGAGAACATCCTTCCTGTCATCAATATCCACATACCATTAACGTATGGTTTCAATTCTGCCTTTGCGATGTGGTTCAAGCACTATAGTCAAAGCATATATGTTCCAGTCAAGCACATTTCACTTTATATTAAATCAAGTAAGAAGGGATACCATAGCAGTTTCTGTGAAAGCTCTGGCTGTTTAGTAACCTGCTGCTCTTAATAATTTTCAATGGTACTGCAAAGCTTTTCCATTACGTAAGAGCAAATGCAACCTCTGATAAAATATTATGGATAATATCCATGAAAAACAAGATGTACTGCAAAATGCTTATGGTTTTCATTATTTATCTGGTTGTTTAAAATTTACAATAGTTAAAATACTACTCTGTCAAAAACTTGTTTGAAAGAGCACAAAATGAGAAAAGAAACCTGAAAGAGAACAATTAATCATTAATAAATCAAAATCTCTATATAATTTCCTTTATTTCCATAGCATGTACTCTGTATCCAGGTTCATGGCCTGCAAATAGCCTTAGGAAAATGTTTGGAATGTGAACTGATACTGCAGAGGAACTGAGGAATCTATTAAAAAGGTATTTGATGATATATAAGCTTTACTGTAGTTTGAATTGCTGGGGTCAGCTCTAGGGTATGCACTAGAGCCCCAGTATCTGTGATACAAGTCTGAGTACAGTGTACATGCAGACACCTACATAGAACCACCTAAATCTACGTGTCTCAATCTCAAAGATGAATTCCACATAAAAGGTCTTATGAGGCAGCTTTAATTAACCTGGAGATGCATCAAATAGATGTCTTTATGCCTGCAAACTGCTGCCTGTATAATCCTAGAAACATTTACAAAGGCTGTCAGGAATACTGGAAGATAAGTTCACTGCTTACATTAATTTTCCAAAATCAAGGAGTCAGATATTTTTGAAGAGCACTGCATCACCACATGCATATATGACTGTCACCAAGCATGAGCTGAATGAGATCTAGGGACTGGATCTGCTTGATTTTTTTTCCATTGGCACAACCTGTGGACAAGAAAATAAAATCACCTTGATCTGCAGCCCTAGTATCTTTTCTAAGAATTAAACATTCTCAACTAACGTGTAAAATTTCAGTAGAAATTTGATCAGAATCAGTATTATAACTGAATGAGTGATTCCTGAACTTTGCATCAGGTTTTTAACTGTGTGTGAACCCATTAGACTACTACACACCAGCGCCTACTTTCAGACAACATACATTCCACTGTGCAAAAAGGATTGATATGGTTTGAAGAGCAGACAATTTCTCTTATGATGTTGGGAATTACTGAAGACAAGACATTTTTAATGTTGGGGAAAAATAGTAGCATGCTACCTGTACCGCTGATCCATCTCTAATCTCTGTTATCTTTTCTGAGGCTTCCCATGACTTCTGGGAAATTTATTTCTTGCTAGAGGGATATAAAAGACTATCAGACTATTGGTGTTGCAGAAACAGTATTTACAAGACTGCACCTGGATGCTGAAGTGGCACTTTCCTGCTTACACCAGGTGCTGTATCTAACTTAAATCTGTTTGGACAAACCACATAGTCATAAAATATCTTATATGTTTATTAAAATGCTTCCTGTAGTCATTGCATACATTAGATCTATTTATCTTCTTTAGAAATGAATCAGACCAAGATAAAATACTTGGTTTTAGTAGAATTACTCCTGATTCACAAATCTGAATGGCTCCTTACCCCAGAAGTTAAACTATGTTATTATGGGTCCTATCCAAATGCCTCTTAAACACTGATCGGCAAGGCCATTGATCATATCACTAAGAAACTGTTCCAAAGTTTGGCTACCCTCTCAATCAAAAAATGCTTTGAAATGTCCAGTCTAAACCTCGTCCAGCAGAGCTTTGCATCATCCCCACACATCCTGTCAGTGCACACCAGGGAGAGCTCAGCACCTCCCTGCGCCTTTCCCCTCCTCAGGAAGCTGCAGAGTGCTGAGGTCACCCCTCAGCCTCTTTTTCTCCAAACTAGACAGACCAAATTCCTCCATTAGTCTCCAGGACACGTTTTCCAGCCCTCCCACCAGCTCTGTTTCCCTCCTCAGGATGCACTGAAGGTTCTTCCCCTCCCTCACCCGCAGGGCCCAGCAGGGCTCGCACTGAGGCCGCCCCAGGCCGAGCCCAGCGGGACCATCCCGTGCCTGGGCTGTGCTGGGGGCTCGGGATGGGGATTGACCTTGGGGCTCTGGGATGGGATTGACCTTGGGGCTCGGGATGGGATTGACCTTGGGGCTCTGGGATGGGGATTGACCTTGGGGCTCTGGGATGGGGTTTTTCCTC
The DNA here is from genome assembly GCA_013400435.1 of Pycnonotus jocosus. Taxonomy (NCBI): domain Eukaryota; kingdom Metazoa; phylum Chordata; class Aves; order Passeriformes; family Pycnonotidae; genus Pycnonotus; species Pycnonotus jocosus. Next base: position 17,319 of record VWYP01020134.1, on the reverse strand, counting down.
GAGGCTCTGGGATGGGGTTTGTCCTTGGGGCTGCCTGGGCACTTCTGACCCACACTGAGCCCAGCACCAGCCAGCCCCACCTCTCTCTGCAGCTGTCCAGCCACTGCTCTCCCACTTCATCCCTGTGCCCAGGGTTACTCCATTCCAGGTGCAGAATTCAGCATTTGGACTTGTCAAATTTCACCCCATTTAAGATTGCTCAGTGCTCCAATCTATCTAGATCCCTCTGCAAAGGCCTCTTGTGCCTCAAAAGAATCCACAGCAGCTCCCAATCTGGATCATCAGCAAACTTGCTGCTGGTGCATTCACCTGCTCCATCCAGATGGAAAAATCCACAGAACAGAACTGGCCCTGGAATGGAGCCCTGAGGAACACCACTGGTGTGACCAGTCATAAACCAGATGTTGCCCCACTCACTGCAACCCTTTGGGCTCAGTCACTCAGGCAGTTCTCCACCCACCACACCATGAACCTGCTCATCCCACAGTTCGACAACTTGTCCAGAAGGATGTTGTGAGGGACAATATTGTTGAGAAATAGAGTCAGTGCAGATAGCCCAGGGTCCAGCTGCAAAAGAGCTGCAGGCTGAGCTCTGGGTGACAGGAACTCCACAGGAACTTAACAAAGGGCATAGGGACCTGCAGCCAGGGGACCAACACTCAGAGACAGAACAGGACCCCAGTCTCTTGCAAGCTTACACTCGTGATGATATAAAAGTTGAGGGTTTCCTTTGTTTGAGATTCCCTCCTTGGACGCACCCAGCATGATCTGTGATTTTGTTACTTAGTTATTGCACAAAGATTAAATTATTTTAAGGACCAAGATGGCAAATATGGTGTTGAGTCAGTGAGGAAGTTTTGTCTGATGGTGTGAGAGTGGTGTGTGTAGTGAGTTAGCAGGGCACTTAACAGCTCTGGAGCTGCCCACTGAAATGGGGTTCTGTTCCAGATCAGGTGGTGCAAGTGTGACTGCTAGGGTGGCTCCTGGGTGTCAGCACAGTAAAGCTTCCTTAACGGTACCTAAAGCCTAACGAAATTCCAGTGAAACTACATCCTCTGCCTTTCCTTACCCCACTAGATGGACCTTATCACGGAAGGATAGAAAATTAATTAAACAGGACTTTCCTTTTGTAAAACCATTCAGACTGCATGTAATGATTGTGATGTCTATTACATGCTTTTCAATAGTACCTAGTATAATCTTTCTAGGAACTCAAATTAGTTCTGTCTTGCTTCCAACCAGGACAGAGTTAATTTTTTCAGTAGTCTGGAGGGAGCATGCCTCCAGCCATTATTCTATACCAGCTCATTGCCAGACACAGGGTGAAAGGAGTCACTTTCCAGAAGGAAGGGCTCTTTTCTGCTTGGGATGACATGGGTGCATTCAGGTCATAGGCTCCACAACGTACATTTTGGCACAAGTATCTCTCTCTCTTTTGTACACTTTTGTTATTAATTTTGTTGCTGTTACTTATTCTTTTATTTTATTACTGTTTTCAGTAAATTGTTCTTAATTTAACCCGTGAGCTTCACCTCTTGTGCCTTTAATTCTCCACTCTAACCCACCACAGCTGGGAGTGGGAGGGAAAGCAGAGGAGTGAGAGAATGTCCTGTGATTTAGAGAGCCTCGATAGGAGCACTAAAGCGAGGAGTACCATTCCTAAACCATGACAAGTTCTGGCTCTTCCCTCACACCTTTTTTTGTAGATAGGAATACCACTGGCTCATTTCCAATCAGCACAAACCTCCAAGATCTTTAACAGACTATAAAGAGGAGTCCTGCCACAATATTCAGTATTTCCCTCAGTATCCTGGAACAAATCCCACCAAGCCCCATGGACTTCAGAACATTCAGCTGATACAGCTGGTGTCTTACAACTTCAGTGTCCACAAATGGAAATTAACAGTTCCTGTACTTGTGGTCCACAGACTCAGGGCGTTGGTAAGGCCCAGACCTATTATTAAACATTGAGGCAAAAGCCACACTGAATTCCTTCACTTTTTCTTCATCCCTAGCAGTCAGCTATCTTCAACAAGCATTGGTCCAATGTTTTCTTTAGATGTCCTCTTGTTATTAACATACTTTAAAAGGCCTTTCTTGTTAACAGATCATTCAATTAGAATCTCAACTCTAACTGAACTTCAGCTTTTTATGTCTCCCTCCTACATATATGAACCAGAGCTTTGTAACTTTCTTGCAAAGCTTGACCTTGCTTTCACAGGTCATATAGTTTTCTTTTCCTCTTGAGCTCCATGAGGAGTTTCCCTGTTCAGCCAGGGGGATATTTTGCCCCTGTTGCTTCACTTACACTGCAATGGGATTGTCTTCTCCTATGCTTCTGAGAGACAGACCTGCCCCCACAGACTTTTAAGCCCTCAAAAGCAAATCTCAGGATAGTCCACTAAATGGTTTCTTAAATACATTAAAGTTAGATCAGGGTGTCAGATCTACTCTTCTTTTTTCTCTTTATACTAAACATATTGCACCAAGTCATTTCACAATCGCTGTGGCCAAGTCACCTGCCTACCATCACAGTCCCCATGAGTTCTTCTCTATTCGCAAATAGCATGTTTAGGAGGGCAATCTTCTTAGTTTGCTCACTTAATATCTATGACAAGAAGCTATCTGCTAGAACCTTCAAGAATTTGAATAAACAGACATAAAAAGAGGTGGGGAAAACTATGTTTCCACTTACTAAGTTCATTTGTTGAAGAGAATCAAGAATTCTGGAATATAAACAAAACTGTTTTAAATAAGCATGTCATCTGTAAGTTTCTTGTGGGCAAAATAGCTATCATTTCCTGGAGTGGAGCCTAACTTTACTCTAATAAAAGTGACTTCAATACTATGAGAAAGAACTGGAGACTGGAAATCTAGAAAAAAAAAAAAAGCCCAAAAAACATTTGACCACATTTCAATATTGTGATGCAGGAAGTGATGGGGAGACATAAAATTACCTGACATCCTGCCAAAGCTTGCAGAGGAACTGTCCTAAAGAACAGGGTGTGCCTCAAAACCATTGCATAGTTCTTGTAGGAACCAAACAATGAAATTAGTTTTTATGAACTAGTTATTCAGGAGCAGGGGGTGCTATTTCCATGGTTCAGTGTCTTGGGATTGTTACAATTGACCCCTAAAGAAAATGCTTCTGCAATCTGTGTCACAACTAAGAGTTTTTAAGTAGTACTATATTTGAGGATGTATCATTTTCTATCAATTCTTAGGCTTCTCTCTGCATACAGCTAGAAACACATATCTATTTTCTTGCAGGAATTCAGATGTTGTGAAAATATTTAGATCAATCACCAAAGACAACACAAAGATACCACATTCCCAAGTTGTTTCTATTACTTTGAATATTGATTATGTTTCTAGTGGTAGCAGTAGTTACAGCGCCTCAAAATAGGTCTTTGTTCATATTCATAAGTAAAAGAAAAAGTGAATTTCAACTAACTCATATTACTTCTACTGGATCAAATCTTGCTTCTGACACTGTGAAATTTCCCTGACAGTACTTGAGTTGATGTAAGTTCATTTCATGGGAGCAGAGTGTTATGGGCACCAGGATACAGATGTCAGGACACAGAAATTAGGAGTGCATGGACCACAGATTGTGGAGGACTGGGCAGTGAGTCACAGGGTTATGAATAATACCAATCATTAAAACCAGGGCAGCAAAAACAGCTGTTGCAACTTGTACAGCTTCAGGGTTTCTTTTCACAGAGCCTATTATTTGGAAAGAATTAATTTGAGATAATAGAGTACAACTGACCTCTGAGGGATTTTGTAGGTTTGTAAATTATTGGAGTTTCATATTGATAACTAAAGCCCTTATTGCTTGTAGTACAGCAAGCTAGCTAAGAAAATCATACAGTAAGCAAGGCAAATTAAAGTGGACATGACCTTTGCTCCATTTCTTGCACTACAAGGGGAATGTGGAATGAAAGGCTGAACCTGAACAAATGCTTAATCCCACAGAAGTCCTTCCTATTTTTCTGGAATTGTAAGTCACAAAGAAAAGATAAATGTTGGAAGGCACTGGTATAAGGAATATGGCAAAATACTACTAAGAGATAAATGCAAGCACTCTCAAGAAACTCTCAGCAACATGAAACCCTAGCAGTCAAATGGAGTATATCACTCTAGCACCCATAAGACTAGCCCAAAGAATCCACAGTTGGATGTTGTGTGGATAGGAATTCAACTAGCCCTATTAGTATTTCTGGAACTGATAGTGGAAGTACCAAAGGGGGACACTAATAAATTATTCTTCAGTAATTCTTTCAGTCCTCCTACTGAAAAAAAAAAAAACAACAAACAAACCAATCCAGCCTAATACTGCTCAAACAATACAGTCAACACAATAGCTCTAGCCAGAGATTTATAATTAAGTATATAATAAAAGATAAAGAACATTACATGTTCAAGGAGAGATTCAAACCAGAATCTAGGAGAAATATAAAATATCTGTTTTCTAGAACTAAGAGATTAACATTTCATTACTAACAATGAGCAATGAACTGAACAGAATTACGGTCAGTCTTCACTCAAAATTTCTTTTATTTGCAGAGACACAGATAAAGTCATAGTCAGACAGGCCTGTTGACACCAACCTGTGAACTGCTGATTTGCAAAAAGAGCTTTGCTAGCAGTAATTTTCTTCTCTGCCATAGGCTACCTTGGTGATGGTTCTTACTCTTCTCACCATTTTCTGCCATTCCTTGGGCAATATACTGATGAGCAGAGTGTCTTTCAAAGAGATGCAGTGAGATACCTTTGAGGCTGGTCACACACAAGGCTGTCCTCCATCACTTATGAAGAAAATCCAGCGATATTAGCAGCTGGACAAATGGCTTGATCCAGTGGGTACTGAACTAAGAACCTGAAATTTTTAATAGCATTCATAAATCAGTTTGGGAATTATGAGGACATTAATTAATTGTGGTTTACATCCTAAATAGAAATAAATAGAAAATAAGTGCTTATTCCTCCAAGAAGCAACTAGAAAGTCATGATCTGGAACTTCTATTATGCCAATGTTTTGTGGAGTCCTCACCAAGTACCTTATTTTAATTTTGCTTATTTTTCAAAAAAATTTACTTAACTGGTCTGTATTTATAAGAGCAACCTAAAAATGAAATAAGTGTGTGACAGTCAAGACTGTTTATGTCTTCAAAGGCTTTGAAGAACTTCCTTTCAATCAGTTTCCATGCAAATTTTACCTACCACAGGAAGAACTCTTAGCCAAGCAGAAATTGTTATTCAGAAGGGTAACTAAACTGTTCAGATGAAACTAATATGCTCATTGGTTTTGCCTTGTCAGATATAGCAAATAGGGCAATGTGCAGTGATGTTATGTTTACGGTTTTTCCATTATACAGGTAATTTGTAAGAAGTCTCTGTGAAGAACATATTGTTTCTAATTTCTTGGGAAAGGAACCCAAGTGGATCACTTCATCTGAAACCCACAGCTGCAACTGAAAACCTGTAGAAAAGGAAAAATCAGCTCTATAAAAACTTTTTATAATCTTACAAAGAACAACACTATTGAAAATAAGTAAACTTTTTTCCTAGGCTTTGTAGATGTATAATATTTAGTGAAGTACATTGTCAGGCCCTTATCACATCTATTAACTAGATTAGGCATCTATTTATCCCTAACTATTGAGTTTTAAGTCATAGAAAACCAATGTTTAAATTCTTCCTTCAGTTAATGAAGAATAATCAAGTATTCACAGTGATGAGCATTAACAGATACATGAGACTGAGTTGCACTCAATTACTTGAGTGCAATTCGTATCCTTCTGAGAGTGTTCAAAAATAATCTTCTCTGGGCAAACCCATGCTATTTCACCAACCTTGAAGGAAGGCTTGGTATTTCTATCTAATGGTTAGATACCATTAAATTGAACACATTAATCCATCCCTAAATACCACTAGTATTTCAAAGCCCATTACATATTTATAAGTTTTTACGCTCAATTTTGTTTAAACTTTGACTTTTAAAGCCTGGGTTTCATGCTAGTTGCTTCCTTCATTCAAGTACAAGATTTTCCCTACTGTGCAGTCTTTGGCAATCTTAAATCTAATCCTTAATGTTCTAAACGAAAACTGGGGTCCTCTGAGAAAAGGTGATTAACCTAGTTTATTAAATTTTGGACTTGTTTTTTCCTTTAACAGATGGTGACCTTCTCTAATTGCCAGGAATCCTCAAGCACGTGCTGACCTGTAACCAGTCATTTATTCCAGAGAAAGTGTGCAATAGTTTGACTCTACACTTTATCCTGGCTGACCTACTAGGTTTTTCCTAATGTTCCTACTCACAGCAAACTGGACTTTTCACCATATGACAGTGACCTCAGAAGCCAACCACATACTCTGTTAGATAAACAATATGTTTTCAAGATAAACATAATAGTGGATCAAAGCATGAGTTTTTCCAAAAAGGGACAAGTTAGCTTTATTATTTGTTATGCAATCACCCTCAGTTTGTTGCATCGCTGATTTTCTTTCCCTTGCGTATTAGTTTTCATCTGTATTTTGCATATCCATTAAAAACCACCATATACTCACTCCAACAGAGATTAAATGTCTAAAAGATGGATTTAAGTTCACGATCTCTCCTATTTCTATGTAATTACATTGCCTTCCATGTTGCAGTACAGGTCTCAAAATAACTCCTCAGTTCACCGCAATCAAAACTCTCAAGCTAGTTCAAGTTCCAGGAATTCAGCCTACAGCGAGCTCAAACTAAACAGACTCTGGCCCGATGAAAATCAGGCACTTTTCCAAAAGGTGATAATGGATAGACACCAGATGGCCGATGTAGAGGAAAACAAATCTCCTGGTATGTGCCAAAAAAATAAAGGGGGGGGGCGGGGAAACAACAATAAAAAAGCAAAATGAAAAGTGGATTAAAAGGTTGGCATCAAAGGGAAATAGTAAAATGCAGCAAAATGTAAGACAAGGGTGCTGCCTGGCAGATGGAACAAGCCAGAAACAGAGATGAAGGACAACAGGATGCAGGAGTTCTGGAGGACAGGGTCAGGTTTCCGTGGCACTGTGCAGCCCAAAACACAGCTGAGAAGAGAGGCAGAAAATGTCCTGGTGACCCTGCTCTGAGAGCAGAGGCTCCAGCCCCTGGAGTGTTCCAGAGGGAGTGGCCATGTCAGAGCTGGGCAGCCTGGCACAGTTTCACCCGTGGTCACACTAAGGGTTGTCTGGGGAGGAGCAGGAGCAGGTGTGAAGCCAGCCCTGAGCAGAGAAGGGCATTTCCCGGGGGCAGAGGACAGGCTGCGTGGCAGCACTGCAGGGGTTGGGACAAGGAACCAGACATGGAGCAAGCCATCCTTCCCCATTGCCCCGCAGGCAGACACAGCACCTGTGGGAAAGCACTGCCCCACCTGAGTTATCCACTCCCTGCACAGCTGCGATTTTTAAAAGTTTACTGTTCTGCATTTTTTCAATTGCATGTTTTCAGTTTAAAACTTAGCTTTGGCCTTTAAAAGGCTCAATTGGTTTTTGTTTGCTTTCAGAGAAATGCGGCATGAGCTGCCTCAGAGCTTTACTTGACAGGGAATTCATCAGGGAAGAGAGGTGGCATCTCTTGGGGACAACATAGTAACTCTACTGCAATAAACAAGATTGTTGGAAATATTCTTAGATTCACTCTAAGATACTCTGTCAATATCATTTGGGGGAAAAAAAGCAAAAAATATGTGGGCTGAGCTTACTCCCAGTGCAACAGGTAAATTTATTGGAATCAGTTTCATATTTGCAAAGGCAAATAATATCCATTCCCACTTTCAATGCTCAAGAAAATAAATAGAGTATCTGCAGAGCTGGCATAAATTATTATCCCAGAAAATAACTGACTTTACCACATTAGAAACTCTGAAGTAGATATCCAGTTGCAGATATCTGTGCTGATTTGAAAATCAAATTCTGCAAATAAAGAGAAGACCAAGAAAGGCCACAGATAGCACAAGCCGTTGCATATTTCAGAGGATCTTCTTACTTTCATTAAGATTAAATAAATTTAATGAAGTTAGTGGATTTTTTAAAGAAAAGGCAGATTTGTCCAATACTTCTTCTGCTATTAGAGGTTCTAAAATTTTGAGCTTAGAAGCTGCACATTCCATGTACCTTGGCTAGCACCTCAAACAAAAAAGACTGTAAGTTTTCATACATCAAACTACCCTAAAAACACATATGTATAAAGGCCTGTTCATTTCAATCAGTCAGTTTAAAATCTAAATATGGTTAGACTTCAGAATTGAAAGGTGCCAAAGTACAAAATTTCCACAGCTGTAAACAGTAAATACCTGAAGTGGGGAGAGTAAGAATGCATGAAACTTCCAGTTGAATGTGTTTTGCATTAATGTACACAAATCAAATGTTTTGTGAACGATTTAAGTGAGTGGATGAAACATCAGGAATGAAGCAATATAATCCAGTAAAGTAAAGCATGCATACCCTGAGGCAGAAGTGGTTTTAGTTTTCTTGTCATAGCACAGTGTTTTGTTGTGTGTTTGTAATGAGGTAGGGGACACTAGAAACAAGGAGCTGAGCAAAATTCTAGAAAGTCTTTGTAGATAATTGTGTTGCTAAAAAACAGGTCTCTTTCTAGAGTTAATATCTATACACTTTGAAAAAGTTGTACTTTTCCTCTCATAGGTTTTCACTTTTCTCTCTGTCTAACCAGCAAAGTATTTCCCTGCCTTTTCCTGTATGCAAATATAATGCAGATTGCAGACAATGTATACTTGTAGCACTGCTTGTTTATTTTTTACTGCCACAGTCAAGAATCCATTTTCATTTGAAACCACATTTTTCTTCATTCTTTTTTTCCTTAGCTCTGAGCTAAAGAATTTAGAAATGAGGCTGCAGTGCTTCCAGGGCTGGGAGTTATCCACAGATCCAGCCTTGTCCTTTCCAAACAAGGAGTCCAGGGAGAATCCAAACACCCGAGATTTTTTTTAACCCATTGCAAGATCATGTTTCATGCTTAAATAGACACAAAATGCCTCTGTAGACAACCTGCCACCCACTGACTTAGCTTTGCAGAGTTCAGACATTTGCTATAAAGTGTTATCTTCAGAAGAACTCCTTTTAATTAAATGTTTGGTTCCTATCTTTGCCCTTTGGCTTATATATCCATGTATTCACTCTTCTCACAAATCGTCTCTGTGTTTCATTTCAGGTTCATACGTTGTTGATTACCTAATTACCAGTAGTAAAACACACAGTTTGAACTATGTCTTTTTGAGGGAATTTTTGAGGAAATTTAAAGTCTTTAGAAGTAGGGTAAGACTGGCCCTTTCCAAAAAATGGCTTGGGATAATCACCTCTATACTAAAAACTTGAAATTCAGGCATTGTGCCTTACTGCACCATCTAATTAGAGAAGCAAAAACTAGTGGATTCCATCAGATTTCTTGTAATTTCTTTTTCAGTTTTTCTGAGAATATATATCAAGAGCTAGAAGCTGGATAAATATCAAGCCCTCCAATATATTTCTGCATACTTTATTTTCACTAAATTAAATATGAAAGTGTTCATTAGCAGCCCATTGGGAGAAGAGGTAAATCACAAGAACATCTGTCTGTTTGTGGAGTGATTTTTTTGATATGGAAAGGCTTGTTCCTCTTTTGTTTTACCTTTTCCAAATCAGACAATTTAATCATGACATTTTCAGACCTGTCACCTTACTGTGTCCTCCTGTCTTACAGGCTGATAAGAGATTGTGGGCCAGGAAACAATTTTTCCACATTTTGCAGGGAGCAGCTGGGCAGCACATCCTGTGAATCTTCTGGCAGGATCACTTTGAGCTACACTACCCAGCACTGGACTGCCCAGAATGTCACCCAGGTGTTATGACACGTGCTTTGCTAGTCAATACACTCTCCATGCCATCTTGGTGCTTTTCACAGTTCAGGGTGACTCTGCTGAAAGCCTATTGTCTTTGATCTCTCACAGCTCTGCTTTTTAATGTATTTTTAGATGCAGTGGAAGTAAGCCACTGACTTTTTTTCTCCTTTTTTGAAGAGGGCTTCTCACATGTTGTTTACACTCTCTGTGAGCTTTAGTGAAGTGTTTCTTCTCCACTGAGAGGAACATACTGTTCACGTGCACTCTTTCTACTGCTCATGTTTGTGTTGCCTGGAAAAGACCAATTTTCCCTAACTGCATCACTATAAATCACATTTGTGTCCCATTTAAAATATAAACCACAACAGACACCAAAGAACAAAAGGAACCACACGCCCAGCTTTTTTTGTCAAAACTCCCACACATTGATAATTAGAAGCACATAAAACCATACACAAGCTAGGAGAGCTTGAGCGGCTGTCATGCCTCACGCTGTCTTGTCTCAGTCTTCTCCACTTTCAATTCTGCCACAAAATTGCCTGGAACAGTAAAAAGGGCAGGAGAAGATTAACATAAACAGTCTGTGAAACAATGGAGATTAAAATAATAGTAAAGATTGCCTGACAAGAGTGCATTCATGAGACTCTGGGAAATCTTTGTTTTAATTAATTATCTGCACTTGTCCAAGGGATATCTGAAGCATTTGAACACTAAAAGGAGAACAATGTGTTTTAAAAGCTATCTGTAACACAAATAATTGTTGAAAATGTTTTAAGTAACTTAGTACATAGGCAATGTGGATACAGGATTCTGGCTGCATATTTGTTTTATATTTTGCAATCGGCCTTATTGACGCTACAGACTTGAACCCTAATCCTGTGAACTCACATGTGTAAGTATTCCCACTAGACAGAAGAGAAGTCTTTGAGGGACTGGATTGTGCAGTATGTTATATATATTACCAAATGTAATTAATAGCACTCACTACATATTGTTGCTGCTGTTGCAAGGCTCTGTACATTGTGCTTAGGCTGTGTAAGGCATGGTGAATCCACATGCCTCATACCTCCCACTGCCCTTTTAACTGCTGAAACCCCTAGGAAGGAACCAAACATGTTAGACAAGAAAGAAATAATGGTTTAAGGGCCAAAGGATTTTACCCAGGGATGTTTAACAGGTAAAAGACAAAGCTCAGTAGAAAATTAGAGCTCTTCATTCCCCACAGAGTATGTCATTCTAGATGGCAGTCTCCACTTCACAGTAGGATCTTACACAATGTGTGTATTACAGCAAGTGTGGCACATGGCAAAGAGGTGAAGAAGAATCCCACTGATCTCAGTAATGTAATTATGAATATTTTATTAGACTAAAAATTACCAGCACTGAGCAGTCTCATTTATCAACTTAGAGAATTTTGGCACTAATATTTTCACAGTGAAATATATTTATCTTCCATTAGTTTCACCCTCTAAACCAGGTGAATAATGATTGATAGGACATAACCATCCTTATAATAAAAAGATTCCATAAAGTCCGATTTTAATTTTTTTTTGCTTATTTTTCAGATTTGCTGTTAACAAATCTAAAAATAGGTACTCATCAGTTTCAGTGTGTTACAGGTGTTTCACACAAACCAGTGGGGGATGCACTTGAGGAACTTACACAAAATAACATGAACTTCGCACCTCCAGATCATCCTGCTATCACATATTCTATCACACTTGCTCACTTTGAGCAGTGCCATCTTTCAGGAGACCATCATTTCCCCAGAAATACTCAGAATACCTAGTGAATGTAAATTAATGACCCTGTTAATGACTCTTACTTATGAGTCATTACTCTCACAACAAATTTACTTCTCTTATAGTCAGAAGCAATGTTTTAGTTTAAGACCATAAATTAGTGCCTAGATTCATGTGGATTGCCAGCAAGACAGTTTAAAGTTAATTAGATATATTTGCTAATTTCTCAAATGCTAGTGAAAAAGACACTTCCATCCTGAGATAAGTGGCCTTTTTGCCATTTAAGCTGTTCATGATTGCAAGCCTAAAAGGGCTTGCTATGTACCAAGAAAACAACAGTCATGTAAAACCCAACAATATCCCACAATATTCTACTACTAAGCCATAAGAAAACTCAAACAGCTCTTTGTTCATAATTCAAAGAAACAGATAAGAACACCAGAGGAAAAAAGCAGAAATGAACCCTTTTAAACATGGAGTTCTAGGAAAGAAGTTCCTGACTTCAAATATCAAGCAAATAGGAAGAAGAAATTATTTTTGTCTTCAGTTGTCTAAAAGCCAAACAATGACTTATACTTTAGCTCCAGTAAATTTGAAGTCATCATGAGTTCTCTCTTTTCTTTCAATAAAACATTTTCTTTTTTACCTATTATTTTCTATTCCTCCTGTCTTTACTTCCAAATAACAATTAAAATTTATGAAGAGATTTATATAAAGTTTTGCTCAATATTTAAAATATTTTAAAGCATAAATAAAATATTTTTTGTATCTGAATTTGTTCATGTGCCTTCTAACAAGAGATTCTATGCCATAAGTCCAGCTCACTTATGCTATTATAAGTCATACTTATACTATTATATATACACATACACTATTATACTATTCTATACTATACTATACTATATATAATACTTATACTATTATACTATTCCAGTTATCTTATACTATTAATCTAAAAATTGATCACAAAACAATGATGTTCTATTAACATCAGTTCATAACTTTTCAATTAAACTTATACCAAACAGGATATGCCTTCTCTTTTTTTGGTAAGAAATCTTTTTGAAACAGAAAGAATTATCTAAAAAGAAAATACATTTGTTCTGCTTTCTGGAATTCTGTCTGGAATAAGGATGAAGTCTTTAACCTAAGACTTTCAGATTTTCATCATGGTCTTTGGAATTGCAAATTTTGAGCATAACACCAAAAACTATTTTCAAACAATTTTCAATTTTTTTTAAAAAAAAGAAACAACAAAAAACCCTGACACATATATGTATACCCCAATTTTGCATAGCTTTTAATAATGAGTTTTCATGCTGGTCTCGCTACCTGTTTTATTTCAACCTTTCTATAAGAAATGGTTTTAAATGGATTTAACTGTATCTCATTCTTTTTCCAATTTATTTTTACAATATAAAAGAATTACAACTATACTGAATTAGTCTAGTAAGTAAACATTATATCTGTTATCTACTTTCACTTTTCCCAGTGCTTCACAGTTTTTAGCACATTTCAGGGTGGTATCTAAGGTAGAACCTTCACAAATCAAAACTGCATCATATAAGCAATATTCAAAGCTCAGCAGTGTTTGCATATTTTATTTTACATTTTTCTTAAAAATTACGTGTAGTTAAGTAGATACTGATGAAGGTAACTGACTTGAGAATCACTGCAAATGACATAAATATTCTGTTTCTTGAAAAATAATTTCACTTGCAACTGATAAAAGCCATCTAATTCAGACCATTATAATTCCTGCATATTCTCAGCTGAGAAAATCATAAATGGTTTTTCTGAGGGAGGTTAATCGGAGCTCTCAGAGCACACATTTGGGGTCTTCCCATATGCCAAAAAGGAAACTTAAAGCGGCCTTTCAGTAATTCTCCATATTTCAGTAATTCCTATTCATGAAACTTTATTTGAATCAATTATTTAATTGAACTTTTTCCTTAATGGTAAACTCAGCTGGCCATTTCCATGTTTTTCTTAACACAAAATGAGACACAGAGTTCCGACCCAAGAAATGGCAGTTTAGATGTCCCTCATTATGCGGTCAGTCATTTACTTGTGGAAATAAAATTGGAAGAATATCTTAATTACCTATAGAGTAGACACTTCCACCCACTGTTCACTGAGGACACATATGTCACATTGTATTCTACAATTTGCTGCATTCAACCTATGTTGCATTGAACCTTGTTCAATCTTGCATGAAAATAATGATGTTATGTTGATGGTTTATAACTTCCCATTTAAATTTAATATGAATCTATGCTATGATATTTGGGACTGTAGTTTTTTAATCTTTTCAGTGATAGATGGGAGAGGAAGATTTTTGTTCTTTCTTTTAAGTGTTGGGGAAGGTGGGAATTAGAAAGCCAAAGAAGGAGAGTTTATATAGAATTAAAAACTGAAGCATTCATGTAGTTCAGTTGACATCCAGGAAGAAAAAGCTAGTGAGACATCTTGAAGCCTTTAAAATAATAACTTTTAACTCTGAGGAACTCTTATACTACCCATGTAAAAAAAAAAAAAAAAAAAAAAAAAA
>VWYP01020132.1:67551-86352 GCA_013400435.1 Pycnonotus jocosus | reverse complement strand
TTAATTTAATTATGTAATTCACACCTGTTAAAGGCAATTGACAGAAGGAAATTTTGTTTATAGTACTAAACCTCACAGGAGACAAAACAAAAAAAGGAGTAAAGATAAAAAAATGTCCTGTGTTGAAGGAACATGGAAAGAAGAAACAAGATTTTGTGCTTGAAAACAGTTTATACATACAGAAAATGCTTCTTGCACTTTTTGTTACTTTGTGGTTTTGTCCACTGGGGTTTGAAAACAACTATACTTACTACAAATTTATCAAAACCATTGTTAATATAAAATGAAAAATCTTAACAAAAGTTATAGTGAAATGAAAAAAAAATGCTTAAATATAATTTTAGCAAGGATAAAGCCAAAACACTGCCTAAATGTAGTAATTTACAACATAAAAGAAGTTTTGTGTTTGAGAGGCAATTGATCAGGTTCTTTTCATTGCACGGTTCTCACTATTCATTGATGAACAACAAAAAACTGTTTATTTAAACTGGATTCATATTTATTGGTTTATTTACTGATACCTCAAAACAAATAAGAGGTGAGAGACTGCTGCAGTTTGTTCTGGAAACAAATGTCAGATTCAGCACTGAAACCTGAAACTGTTGCCTAAACCTTTATGTGTTTATCAAATTCAGGCCTAAGAAAGCACTAGAAATAAGCAGCAATAGTTAGGAGCAATGGTGGGGAAAATTTAAGTTTTTTATGCATCATTTAGCTCCCTGAAAACCTCATAACTTAGATAATGCCTTGTGATCTCATTGTTTTATCCTGTTCTAATCATGATTGAACAGAAAGATTTCTTCTACTCTAAGACAAAAATTCAGCTATGGCTAAAAATACTTCCAAACACAGAAGCAATTTGGAAAGAGCCTGCAACCTAATAGCCTTAAAGAAAAGGTTTGAAGAATGTGGGGGTTACATTTTTTGGATTGAAAAGATTTAATTTATAATTCTCAGTTTATTCATGAAAAATGTCTGGAGGGATATTGAAGACAGAAGAAACGATGAGAAAGGGGAGAAAAACTAAGTATCAAGTGTCCTGCATGAACATGGGGCCATGGAAAGACCTGTAATGTGCACAAATCACAGGATGACAACAGCCTGAAAGCATGCATAAGACAGAGAGAAACCATTTCAGTTTAGCACAGCTGAATTTGGGGCAGTGAGTTGAGATCTTGTGTCTCAAAAGGTATGGTTACCCTGAAAATGCTGCTTGAAGGTCTGTGGGTATCTTTTCTGTCAGAAGCTGTATATAAATTATCTCTGAAGGAGGCACAGAACCATTTTGTTGAGTGTTAACCTAGTAAACCATGAATTTATGGACATGATTAACGTGTGGTCTAGTGAGACAGTATGTCATAAATATTAGATTTTGGGTTGCTGGGTTTTTTCTGATGTATCAGCCTGATATCTGCTCCTGTCCAGTGCCCTTCACCTGTGCTCTGCGTGCAGGTTTCTGAGCTGAACCTCAGAGGTTTCATGAGGTCACAGAGAGTCATGGTCAACTTCTGGAATGAATTTGAGATACTTGCTCCTGAACAAAGTAAAAACAATAGTTTCTGTGAAAAAATCCCAAACCTTTTAACATTTTATTGGTTCTCTTTGGGCTGAGAAACCACATATTTTGGAGATGTTTTGGCTGAGACTGGCCACTTGTTATGGCGTATGTTCCAGAGGAGCATTGCTAGACATGGATGAAAGCTCTATAGGATAAACAGAAATTTTTAATTTCATGCATCATTTGTAACTTGTTACACTAATTTCACAAACTCAGGATGTTGTTAATAAAAGCTAATGAGAAAGACCAAGTGCTTCCCTTTATATTTCAAAATTTTCTACTATTGGATTCTAATTACCAACTTCTGTGTTTTTCTGAGAGCAAAGAAGTTGACTTTTAATTTAGAAGAAGAAACATTTAATCCTTAACTCTCCTTGTTCAAAACTAGAAATATTTAGGATCTATTCAATGGATAGCCTTTGTTCCTGACTTAATTTTCCTTCTCCACCTGCTATGTCATCTTTTATTTAGTAATTTAGAAATATGCTACTATTTAATCAGATGATTTCTTGCTTTCCCACAATGTTTGTGTTTACATTTATAGATACCTTTGTGTGTTATAATTTTAATAAAGACTCTTCTCAGCTCACAGTCACAAAGTAGTAGCCTGTAATAAGGCTTTAGAAATGGCAAACCTAATATAAAAAAAGAAAATATGGCAGACAAAGAGGAATAGAACCTTTCTCATCTGTGCAGAAATGAGAGGTGTCTGCTATAATTTTTGATACAAGTAGTCAGCTGCCAATTCAGGATTATTTAATAAGAAATTCCTCCTGCAAAACCACTAGTCAGAGAAAAATAGGCTCTCTGTTGAAAAGAAGAAAAGAAAAAGCTCTGAGTAAGGGATGAGACCTTTGATCCATAGAACATGTACATTCACAGGGACACTCTCATCAAAATTGCTATTGATTAACAAACCACTGGATAGTGAACAAAAAGTCAAAGATCAGAATAGAGAGCTAAAAGAGGGGAGGGGTTATGTCCTACTCTGACACAAAATACTCACCAGCCAGTTACAGAGAAATCTGAACAGTGTGTCTTGGAATGAGCAGTCCCACAGGACTCTCCTCATCAACCACTTGCAGTAGTTGAGACCTCTGTGGACACAAAGTGTGCTCAGTATTTCATAGAGCCAGAGCATGAAAGAGACACCTGAAGGAACTCTGATTAAGGCATAGGAATTTAATATAAAGAGTATGAACTTTATTTACATAAATAAAGTGAAGTAATGTGTTTAATATATACTTTGAAAATCTCTCAAATAAATCACACCTTTCAAATAGGGATGTGCCACAAGTGTTGTGTTTGTACTCCTGCTATTACATCTGCAAAATAAGTTTTAGCTCTTGGACTAAAGTTGTTTTGGCTGAAAAATCCATTGGAGGGAGAATGCACATTTATCTTTTCAGACAACATTTTTTTTTCTTTCTTTCACTTTCCTCTTCATATTTTTTAAAAATTATTTCTAGCTGAAATACAACATTAATTCTGTTATTAATTTCCTTCCTTCTGCAAATAGCTAGCTAAGCCTCTTGAAAGCTAAAGCATGAAATTTTCAGCATTAAGAAAAGCAATTGGTTTAACAGTCATTCCATAAAGTGTTCCATAACAAGCATTCAAAATCTCCAAGCAAAATTCCTGTCTGTTTAAGATGGGGTAGATAGTATCTTGTTTATATTACACAAAACCTTTTAACTCTAGGACTTTTCTCTTTAAAAGGTCCACTATCTCATTTGATATATAGAGCATATAAAACAAAAAAAAAATCTATAGATAATTTTATTCTAGTACTAATATGTATAAAACTACAAGTAAATAGATAAACCTCTTGCAGTAACTTGAACTGAAAGTTTCTTTTAAGGGCAAGACCTGCAAAAAGTCAGTTTCTGGTTGTAGTAAGGCATGTAATTTAAGCCCCTGGGTGGGCAAAATTCTAAAAACCTGAAAAAGCAAGTGAGTGGCTGCAGGTTAAACACCTCTCAAAATGCTTTAAAATGGTAAAGAGTGAGAACTTTATTTTCAGAGGAGAAACATGAGAAACTAACCGATATGAATTTGTTCTGAGAATGCAGAGAACACGGGGGTGTATTTTCAAAACAGAAACTGGCAGTTGAGAATCAAATCCCATTATTGCTTAACAGGATTTTTGGGCAGAATTGTCATAAACTAACTGAACCCTTACTCTACAGTAATTTTGGCTATAGCTGAGACAAAAAGTTGGCAAAACAATTTTACTTTTTAGTGAAAGACATAGATACCGCAGAGGAGCACTTGTCAATTTAGTCTATCTCATTTCAAAAGCCACTTAGAGATTTCTTCTTTAATGTACTTACTCTGAGGTAAAATGCTAAATTAGGAGTTATTTTTAGCTCAACCAAGGCCTTAATTTTGCCTTGGGGGAAGAAAACAGGACTTCTGAATTTAGTTGGGAAAGAGGAAGGACAGTAATGGTTTGTGTAGGAGAAAAACACTAAATATACACTTTGTATTTTTCCCCAATCTGATGCATAAGGCCCTGAAATATGATTTAAACTTACAGAACCAAGCAGTCAGCAGAGCAGTTCTTTATTTTCTGCAGTATACTGTTGTGCTGAGTCTTCACATCTTATCCTGGGTTTAATATATCATAGGAAACATGAATATAATTATTTTGGAGTGCTTTCAAAGCTCTAGGGCTTATTATTTTATTTTCAGGAGCTTGTAAATTAAGCACCATGCTGAAGAAATTTTGTCAATATTACTTGATTATTTTCAGATGGAAATGGAAAATTTTCCTGATTATTAGGCTGTGGATGGGTCATGCTGCCACTTGAGAGAGAAACTCTCTAATCAGAATTTTGGTCTGTATAATCCTGCCTCACATGGACAGCTGGTCTGATGTGCTGAAACCTGGAGGAACATTCCCTGTATCCTCAGCAGAGGCGGATTCCCTAATATAGAACAGCTTCAAGAAGAGGTAGCAAATGTCAAAGTTCTCATGAGAGAATAAAATGGATTACTAAATCACTTCAGTATTTTCCATTTTAGAGGTATTTCAAAATTATAAATAGAATTTTTGACTGTTTCTGGGTAACTTTCATCAAGAATGTTTGGAATTTACACTGTAAATACCAAGGATGAGGATTTGCAACCATCACTGCTGCCTCTTTCAATGCTTTTTGCCAGTGTTCTATTTCTTTTTCATGTGTGGTTTTCAAAAAACCAAGGCATTTGATGCAGGATGCCCAAATGTAGGCATTCAGTCAGAAAGATTACCTCTGGTAAAATTTAGTGGATATTTCATTGTGTCTCAGGCTTTCCATACTCTTTGCAACATTTTCAGTATGACTGTCATCACTTTACTAAAGCAAATTGCCCTCCTTCCAGAAGTAGATATTAATTTTGTTGCTCTGTCTTTCAGGACAGGGATTGTGTTCTTCCTGACATGCAAATATGAACTTCTGAAAATGTCTCCTCACCTTTGAAAGAGCTTGTAGCTTCATTCATTTTTAATGAGAGGTGTATACAACAGGGTATCAAATAGAGTATCAAAATATAATTCCTAAATATTTCTTTTTCTTCAATGAACTCAGTGTTACCTCTACCAAGGAACTAGCAAGAAATAGATTAAGGATGTATTTTCAGCAATTTTGTGCAAAATCATAAGGATTTGGAAGAGTTCCTTATTTAAGAAGAAAGAGGTATGTGGAATTGGAAAACTATTTAAACATGGAAGATCAGCAAACATGAAAATTAAAAAAAACCCCACCCCTGCACCTCTTTTTTTGAAAAGGTTTGCAGAGCCCTGTCTTGAAAGAATTGCCTTGCCATGGGAATAATGGACCAGAAAGATGACAAGTTTTCAGACAATACCTGAAGATTTCTCAAAGTGATTTTATGACACAGTGGCCAGTGACGCACAGAGGAGCAACTTCCAATTCTATGTCCTCCTCTTCTATTTCCTCTTTTGAGTCCTTGGCCTCCATAAAGTACCTAAAGGGGCCTACAGGAGAGCTGGAGAGGGTCATCAGTTTACACGAGCATGTAGTGATTGGTCAAGGGACAATGCCTTTAAACTGAAAGAGAATAGGTTTAGATCAGATATCAGGAAGAACTTCATTGCTGTGAAGGTGGTAGGACAGTGGAAGAGGTTGCCCAGGAAGTTGTGTCCCATCCCCAGTAACAATTTAGGCCAGGTTGCACAGAGCTTAGAGCAGCCTGATCTAGTGAAAGGTGTCCAGGCCCATGGCAGGGGGGTTGGAATGGGGGGAACTTTAAGGTCCCCTCCAACCCAAATGTTCATGGCTATATATAATATAGATATAATAAAACAACAAAAGAAATGTGTAGCTAAATGAAGAAGTAAATTAATAGATACATTAATTAAGGCATTTAATTGGATTGCTTTAGTCTTACAAACTTGTCATTAGCAGGATTTTATTTATGATATAAACACATATCCTCAGTGCTGAGTCAAGATAATGAATAATAAGATAAGCAGACCACAGGGTCTTTCTAATAGCAATTACTCCTCAAACTATAATCTACATGAGACAAAAAGCTTTGGGCCAGACTTTGCTCTCAGTTACCAGAACACACAGGAAAACAATTTTTATGTCTTGACAATTACATTTGAACTCACTATTTAAATCTGCATATTTGAAATTATTTTATGACAAAATAATGTCTGGCAACATTGAGTATATTTAAACATTACTTTTTATAATATAAAATAGGAACATGAAATGATTCTTTAAAAGCTGCAGTCTTTCTTCATGACTTTTTCACTGCTTTACATGAAGTCATAAGTTTATCACTATTACTTTGCTCACAAATGAATTGTAGGCATTTAGAGAAACATATTTTAGATAGGAAAAGAACATAGTAAAATTTATTTTGCAATAAGCAGCCTTCCTCTAAGAAGAATGAAATGCTTTCTACACTTATGGGTAAAAACAGGAGCTGTATTTGTGGCCTCTCAGCCTTGGCACTTTGTCTTTAAATATTTGTTCTCAACAAATGCTTGTCATGTCATGACATCAAAAAAAGGCAAATGTCTAGACAAAAACATTCATCTTCCAGCAAGGACAGGGAATCAGTTAAATGTCAGCCTGGTTTTAACCCTGCTTGTTTATTACACATTTCTATTATTTCTACCACATCCAGCAATAAATTAGGTAGAAGTCACAAGCCTTTAGCTTCCAGCAGTAGTTTTAGGTAAGGCACTGAAATATTGCAGTTGATCTGGGATTTTTCTACTACTAACAGAAATATTAAAATACCTCTATTCAAGCACCTTATGACTGAATCCCTTTTTAGGCATTTTATTTATATTAAAACTTATCAGAACTTTGCGTAATTTACAAACACCAAAATCTCAGTTTCATGTAATTTTCTATTATGAACAGTGATAAACTTTGGCAGAAGAAGAAAGTGCAGTAGGAAAGATGAGTTACTGACTCACTAACTATTTTACATCTCATTTCACACTGTATTGCATCCTGGATTGTACTTTCAGTGCTTTTTCTTGATTATATATTAGAAGTGAGAGACACAGATTTTACCACAGATTTTTACAGTCCTTACTGAAGACGAAAAACCCTGTTGAAAAGGCCAGATGTAAACTGCAGGGAGAGTTAAAGACAAGTTAGGTTGTCAATGTCATAAATTCCAGATTTTATCCTTCAAACCTACAGATAGCTACAACACCTTCTTATGCAGACTTGAACAGAAGGGACCCTTAGAACAACTATATACTACAAAAAGACAAAAACAGGTGTCTATATGATAAATTCCTTAAGAAGTATGATTCAGAAATTTCATGTCTACTGGCACAGCAGGAGTTACTGTGAGTACAGCACTGCAGTAACAATGGAGATGAGGATACGGCAATCCAGTGAAACAGATGAAAACAGGAGAAACCTGTTTCCTTGATACCATTCCATTATTTGGAACCTGAAAGATAAATAAGTCCCTGAAAATGTTCAAGACCAGATTGGCTGGAGCTCTGAGAAAACTGGCCTAATGAAAATTGTCCCTGCCCATGACAGGGAAGTTCAAACAAGATTGTCTCTACTAGATGATCTCTTCCAACCCAAACCATTCTACGATTCTATGAAATTGCCATTAAATGTATGTTTTCTTTTCTGTTTAACCCAGAGTTTTTTTCTGTACTAGGACCAATCATGAGGAAAAAAATTGAGAAACAGACAAACAAAACATCCCGAAATTTTATTTTTCTTTAATTTGTTGATGGATAACCTTCTCTTTATTAATCTAACATCAGTTTGGGACAGATACCAAATTACAACACTTCCATTTCAGAAGGGAAAATTTAAATTATGTTAGGGGAATTTTCATGGTAGCTCTACCCTTTGTCTTGTTTAGTTTTCTGTTATTCACTTAACATTCCTACAGGTCCTATGTAAAAGAAGTACGGTAAGTCTCCAGTGTTATGAAGCATGCCAAAAGCTGTAAAGAAACAAACTATCCAGTTCCCATGTGTTATGACAAGATCTCATCTTTCTAGCATTACCCTTACACATAGCATTCCTACCGAATGTTTTGATTGGTTGCTGTTTCATATATGAAGTAAATGTTCCAAGGTGTCTGGGTTTTTCTGGAAAAAAAGTGAAAATTTTGTTGTTTCAGGCAATCAAGTCAAATAATTGGACTAGAAGTTTCAATTCAAGTTTCATTGGAACTATGTTAGGAAGAAATATATCAAAATGTAAAGTAGTTGAGTCACCATTCCTGGAAGTATTTAAAATATGTGGATAGGGCACTCAGAAACAAGGTTTAGTGGTGGACTTGGAAGTGCCAGGTTAATGTTTGGCCTTGATGACCTTAGAGGTCTTTCTCAATCTAAATGATTCTATGATTTAGGATGTTGTTATAGATAGACTTGACACAGAAAGTACTCGAGTACATAACAAAGATTAGCTTCATTTTTAAGACAANTTAGAGGTCTTTCCCAATCTAAGTGATTCTATGATTTAGGATGTTGCTGTAGATAGACTTGACACAGAATGTACTTGAGGTTCTAAGGAACTTGAGGTTCTAAGGAATCTAGATTAAAAT
This sequence comes from Pycnonotus jocosus, assembly GCA_013400435.1. NCBI lineage: Eukaryota > Metazoa > Chordata > Aves > Passeriformes > Pycnonotidae > Pycnonotus > Pycnonotus jocosus. The sequence goes on along the minus strand of VWYP01020132.1, from coordinate 77,735 downwards.
CATCTTAACCATTTTAGGTTAAAAAAATTTCTGCTTTTGATTCAGACAAAACACTGATAAAATGATTAGTAAATGAGCTGAACTAAACTGAAAGAAGACTTTTTTTTCCAGTGTATGTTTTATGTAGTTTTTATACTGTTTATGAAATGTAGCCATCTAGTTTTTTCAAGGACAGCTATTAAACTTAACATTCATACCCTATTTTACCCAAATTAGTGCTGCAGTTAAAATAAACAAAAAACAAAAAACAAAAACCAAACAAACCAAAACTCTCAGGAAATGAGGTAAAATCCTTTTGGTATTATAAGCTATTTGCCATGGTATTGAAAATACTTTAAAATGGGCACATTCCAGTTAATTTGCATTTTGGATGAAGGGATTTGTTTATTCTTGTGTTTGCTGGATGGGTTTCCTCAGGCCTAGTTGCTGATGGACACAGTGCCAAAAACAGTAAAGCCAGAAGAAGGCCCTGAAGCACCGATGAGTTTTTAATGTTCAGTTTGGATGGCACTGATTGTCACAAAGGGGAAATGCATAAAACTAGTGTATAGTCAAGGGGAACCCCATCTAATACTTTCTAATGTTGTTTCTGGCTTGACTTATGAGTCTTCTCTCTGATCCCTAAAGTCACTCCACATCTAATGTAATGTTTTTTTCTCTATAGTGCTTATCTTCTGGGGAAGGCTTGCTATATTTTTCTGCCTCATTAATATTGTATTAATATTTTTTTAGGGAAAAAAAGGGTTAAGTTCAACTAAATTCAATTCCTCGCTCCTAATTTTCCTGCTTCTCAGATGGAAATTCCTGCATAAATGAAATTATACTTTACGAGTAGCCAAAGCATGATAAAGAAGTGTGATGCAATATAACACCAAGTGTTCCCAAAATTTTTTTACATTTGTTTTGCTTTGAAAATATCCCTAGTAGGAATTTCAGTGGAAAACACTCATCTGCTTTCTAAGGTTCCTGGGTGATAGCTTGGATTTAAATGTAATAGTGAATTCATATGTTTTCGTTAGGGCAATGAGAGAGTAGAGGAAGGGAAGATGGTAATATTAAACATTAGAATTTTATCTCTCTTCATGTATATACTATAAATATTTCTATATTTATTTATATTATTAGAGTTTAATTTTTTAAAATTAGGATTCAAAGAAGCCCATCAGGACAGATGTAAAAATAGACTTTTACTATATATATCTGGCAAAAGTCTAAGTACTGTAAAACAATTCTTGCCTTTGTTCAGCTGCTATTTCCCTAGGCTAGAGAACAAACTCAGCCCCCAAATCAGTTAGAAAACTGCTATTTTCTGTTTTAGGCCTGTCTTTTTTATTTCTGTTTTTGATCACCTTCTTTTTACAGGGAATTTAAAATGAGCAGGCAATTAAGTCATTGAAAGAAGTGTATTGGCAGAGTTATGTCTGGTTGTAACAACAATTCAGAGGTTGATTAGCAGCTGTATGCTAATTAATCAGGAAGGCATTGATTTCCTGAGAACACTAGTTCTCAGTTTGATTACATGGTGTCTTTGTTTCATCTGCAGTTAGGAAGTTTTCTGCATGCATTCTGTTCACACCTGATATTACAGAAAATATTTTCCAGAAAATTTATCAAATATCTTCTGTTCAACATTCTCCTTTACGTGTCAGTTAGGTATAAGTAGCTTACTACTAGTGATTCCTGTTTCAAAAAATCCCCAACTTTTTGTATTACATCATATAAGCCTGTGTTATCTTTAATATTTTATCTAAAATGCTTTCAACTGGCGCATATGGATATGTTTCATTCAGAGACTGAGGTCAATACAGAAAGGATTCTGTGGTGCGATAACTGTCTGCAAAGAAAGTTGAGTCAATTCTGCTACAGTACAGAGGCTCATAGAATTTTAAATTTAGGACTCCTGGGGGATCTATTTGTTTAGTTTTAGGAATATTTCATCTGGGCTGTCACAGAGAAGGTGTCTTGAAAGAGGTTGGTATGTCTTCTGCCTTTCGAATTTGTAATCCAGTTCTGAGAGCAGACATCCTGCTGGAGGGAGCTGTGTATGGGCAAAAGGGAGCTCTTCTGTGTGACTAGCTGGAACACTGAAAAGGCAGTATTTGGCTCAATTTGAAAGTTCTGGTATTTGTTCTAAGAAAAGAAGGTGAAAATGCCTTCTGTTTGTCACCAATTGTGAGATGAAAACACATAGTCATGACTAAGAGCAAATATATGTGTGATGTTTGTTTACTGCATTCTAGTGAATAACACATTCCACAATAGCATGAAGTGGCTCTGTCAAAACGGAAGTGAAGAAAAACTAGAGGGTGTATTTTTGTGCACATTTGGTTGTAAATGAATATCCATTGCTACAGTAGGATTTGGATTTATGTATACATTGGACAGGTTGTAATTTCTCCTTAGAAAAGTAAATAGGAATTGTCAGGACCAGCACTAGATGTTTACTGTGAAAGTGTGGATTTTTGTTTTGTGTGTCCCCTGGATGTTACTAGTGATGCTAGGTCCCTCTGAACATGAGATTCTGAAAGCTAACAGCAGTGAAACTTTTTCTGCTTTTAGCAAAGACCAACAGGTGTTTTTTTCCCAATGCTTGTTTGTAAGTGCCTTTGCAAACAAAAGAAAAATATGCATTTCAGTATGTTAGCTTTTCTAATACTGATAGATAAAACTAAGATTTCTGGAGAATTGCCTTTGGAGCTGTTTCTCTCTTCTCCAGCTACAGAGTGGAGAGTTTTCAGGGTCCTGTTAATTATCACGGTCTCATCCTTAGCCTCAGGGAAGTAGAAGTTGGGAAGAGCTGCCAAGAACCAGATCTAGTGAGCCTTATATATTGCTGAATATGACCACTGAGGAGCATTGTCATCTGCAACAGATGAGATAATTTTAGGAAGCACCATGTTGCAGGGTGCTAATTGACATAATAAAGAAGAGAATATATCCATCAAGCTGTGTTTGTGGGTAAATGGGAGCTAATTAAATTAGCAATAAAACATAAGGACTGTAAAATAATGTGTACTTCTTATGCTTGCTGTAGTCGGTTCTCTTATAGTCATTGTCTTAAGCAAAGATAATTGCTTATGTGCACACCGCTCTAAAAGAAAATAAGATTAAAGTAGTTATGTAAGAGATACTGGTGACTAAGTTGTGTCTAAGTACCTGAAAAGTACTTGAGTTGGGTTGGCCAAGTAGACAAAAAAATTAAAGTCACACTATTTTAAATACCATTTACTACTAGGCAACATTAAGTAGGTTACATTATTTACTCCAGATTTTTTTAACATCTTCTAAGTGAATCAGAAATTGTAGTTCATCTGGTATTTATCAGATGAAGGTGGTTAATCACACCTGGATATGGATCTTCAGAAACAGAAAGATTTTTTATATCCATTGTTTGCAAAAGTAAAAAGTAATACAATTTAAACCAGCCTAATTACATTCGAAACAAATTTTATTTAATGAGATGGGGAATAAATATCTCAGGAAATTAATGGTCTCTAAGGAAATCTGGGTCAAACTGATATTTGCAGTCCTGTGTATGTGAAACACTTTCAGCAATGATGCTAACAAAAGTTTTGTGGTAATGTAAAGGATGATAATTAAAGTTAATAAAGAAGGAAATGGTTGACTGAATTATCAATAGATGAGAGCACCCACTGCAACGGTTGAGAAGCAAAATTAACCTTTCCAGTATCAATATAACTGTAGAAATGTTGTGATATGTCTGCCAAGGGAGATTTTTATTCAAGACATGAATTTCTTAGCCTTCAGACTGACCCTCTGACCTGGCAGATATCAGAGTGGCAGTCTTCAACAGGCTTGTACATTACAATTCTCAGCTTTTATAGCTAAAATAGCTTGTGAAATTGGAGATCCAAAGACTCCTCTTGTCTTTTTTGTTTGTTTGAATGTTGAAAGACCAATTTAAGACATTGGTCTTTCTAATTACACATTTAAAGATGGCTGGGGAGTAGCTGAGATATAATTATTGCCTAATGTTTCTCAGAGTCAAAACCAATTCAGGTTCAGACAGGACTCCAAGAAGTCTCTATTCCCACCTCCTGCTCACAACAGGGACAGCTCTGAGGTCAGATTGACTGCTCAAGGCTTTATCCTGTTGGATTTTGGATACCTCCACAGCTGAAGACTGAAGAGCACTGTCCCAGTGCTGGGCTGCCCTAAGTGTCAGGAATTTTTTCCACATATCCAACATGAACACTTCTAGCTTCAGTTCATGCCACTGAATATCACATCCTCCAGCATGTGTGGCTGTGGAGGGCCTGACTGAAAATCTTCCAGCAGGCACAAGGAGGGCTATTGTTGGGAGTCCACAGAGCGCCCACAGAGCTCAGGTTTCACCAGTCACAGTCCCTTGGTTTCTCCTAACAGGACAAGAGCCTTGACCTCCTCTATCCTGATGAACTTGCTACAGTTTTTTGATTTCTTTCTTGCACAGGAGGTCCCAAAATTGGACACAGTATTTTAGCTGTAGTCTGATGAACGCTGGGCAGAGAGGAATGGTCACTGCCTGTATTAACTGCCCGTGTTCCTTTTGTGCATCCCACAAAGCTCTTGGCTTTCTTGATGTCTGGGGCTCAGCTCACTGCCCATCAGGTCCCAGGCACTTTCCCTCAGGCCTGAGCCCAGCCTGTCTGTCCAAAACCTCTGCCATCACAGGTCCTTCTCTGTCCCAGGGGCAGCACTTGGAAGTTTTCCCCACTAAATTTCAGAAGTTTTCCATCAAACCATTCTTTCAGCCTGTTCTAACCCCTCTCTCAAGAGTATCAACAGGTTCCCACTGAATTTGGTGTCCTCTGTACCCTCTATATATGCAGAGTCCATTACATCCTACAGGTCATTGACACAGATGTTAACCCAGTCAAGCCTCCTGCAGCTGCCCTTTTGTTGATGATACTCTGGTAGAACACAGAGAACACAACCCATTAACCATCAGACCTTCCAGATCTGAACACCCAACCCCTTCTTTTTAACCCCTTGTATGCTCATCCAGATCCTAATGTGCAATTTTGGATGCATAAGTATTGTGAAAGACAGTGTTGAAAACCCTGCTAAAGTTGAAGTGAATGATGCCTGTTGCTCTTCTTCCATCCTGGTTTAGTAATTAGAGAAATATAATTTGCATGGTACAGTTACTTAGGCTGATTTTTAAATTCAAATTCCCTCAAATGTACCTGACTGTTTGGAGTACCCTATTTCTATTGCATTCTATTGCAAAGTGAAGAAAGTTTACTAAGAAGTTTCTAGATACTTAATGAAACATACACCTGACTTAACCTTTATTATGAGATGGTGGGTAGTAGCAGAATGCACATTGGGAAATTTCAAGTGAGGGTGGAAGGAAATGTATTTCTTTTTAGTGTTGCTCTTTCTGTTTCTCTAACGCTTTTTTCACAGCAAAAATAATAACATATTTCTATGTGTTTTGTAATTTTACTCCTACTTACCTTCTGCTCAGCAGTAAAAAGAAGAACAATTATGTAATTTGCAGTAGGGAAAAGCTAAGGTAAAACTTAATTTAGGGATTGTTACTGAACTCCTTTACAATTTCTACCTAAAACATCTGGAAAGCTAATATTCTCCAGAACATAATATACTTTTTTCAATGCTATTTAATTACCAAATCACTACATGAAGAATTTTTCATGGCCATAAGTAGGATGTTTGTATTAATCTCTGTTAAAATATCATTAAAGATGGCACTTAGAATGCTTAGACTACATACTTGTGATCCCTTTCTCTCATTTATAGGGCTTTTTTAGAAATAATTTAGATTATGAGATCAAGGCACTTTTCAGGGTTGGTGTTTAGAATGCTGGACTCTTTCTAACCCACAGGTACTAGCTTTAGGGGTCATTTGTGAGAAGTTTGGGTTCAGAAAATAAATCCCATCCAAACAATGAAGAAATATTAGCTTCTAATTAGACAGTAGATGAACATGCCTCTTGCCAAGAGCCTTTCTATCTTATCCCATGAATTATGTTTAGAAAAATGTAAAGTACTGTTATTTGTATATATGGCCATGTGTGTGACCAGACATTCAATGTACTTCAAAACCCTCAGAGAGAGATCTACTCAGGTTTTCACATACAATGTAAAGTTGTTGGATGTCCACTTTCCATGAAATCAATGAGAAGTAGCTAATTTGTACTGATATTTTTTATGTCCATCTTTTAAAGACCTAAATATCATTGAAAATCTGACTCCTACTTTTTAATCTCCTTAGTAAGATAAATATGCCTTAGAGCTGGTATAACAAAGTGAAGTTTTATGGCCTGTAATATTACAGAGGTCAGGCTAGATGATCATTCAGGCTTTAAAACTCCATCAGAGAAAACTGATATAACTCATGGCATTTGGTTTCAAGCTTTCCTCTTTACTCACATATTTTCTCTGTGTCCCTCATGCTAGGACATTCTTCTGCTTTTTTGAATATATAAATCACAGGACAAGAACCATTAGAGATGGTAAAGATCTAATTAATCATTTACACACTCCCTTGCCAAAGAGAATATTGTTAAAAAAAAAGGACATTTCAGATATTAAACTGATGGCTGAATAATACCACACTTACTCTTAGCCCAAGGGCCTATATCTTTTAGAAAGCAATTTCTGTCTTCTATCACAATCTATTTTAATCATCAATATTATTCTTTCCTTGCAGGAGTGCCCTCCAAACCTCCTTAAGTTTGGCACTCGTAGCCATAACAATTCCCATTCCATTAAACCAGCCCATGTAAATGGAGAAGATACCTCAGTTCAGTTCTGCAGGATTATTACAGCAGTCACAGCCACAGAGATTTATAAAGTCACTTATTTTTTATCTCCAGTGCCCCCTGGACTTTTAGCTCCTCAATTAATAATCTTTTCATTACAGAGGTTACGCTTAGATAAAAAACAAAGTGTCATCCTTCTACAAATTATAAGTTCACACTGTCCTGTGATGTTTAGGTGCTTCATTCTGAGTCTAGACAAATATTTTGTAGCAGTGTATCCTCATATACCATCAACAGGGAAGAGGATAAAATGCAGTAACTACAGAAAAAGTTGTTCTCTGAAAAACATTACTCAAACCTGTCACAATAGAAAGCAGAAGTAGAGAAAGGAGAGACAGACTCAGGAACAACCCTGACAAGAATTCAGAGAATAAGATTCATGGAAAAAAGCTCATTTGATACTAGGAAGATCATGATCCACCAATATAATACCCATGATCTACAAGTATTTTGTACATATTCATATTCACTGTACATAGATGTATCCACACGTCCCCCAGGATGCACTCAAAGAACAAAGGCAAGGTAGAAAGAGATATATTTTACACTCTTCTATAGAAGTTTATTTTGCATATATTCACTTACAAATATGAAGACTTGATAACAATATTGGAGTTTTGCAGAAAACTAATGATGCCATTGAATAAATGTCAAGCTTCACTGTTTTTCCTCATAATGGTCTCAAATTTATTAAAAAATGCACAATCATCAAGACCATAGGAAGAGAAGCAGCTAAAAAGGTGTTTCTCTGTACAGCAGACAGATTCCTCTCCACTGATTTACTAAAGAAAATGGAATATTTTAATGATTTTTTTCTTTTATGTGATTGGCTTTTGTATTAATGTTCAGCATCACTGATTCTAGACATCATATCTCACTCTCTAATTTCTTATTGATTTATGCCATAAAATTTTGGATAGAAAGCAATAAATCATATTTTCTGTCAGATTGAAAAATAAATTAACCTATTTTACTGTACAGTCAACAACCTTAAGGATTAACTTGTCTCATTCACTTAACCCAGAATAATAATCTGACCCTTCCCAAAAAAGATAAATAATAAAAAAGTCCCAGTCATCTAACAGAAAAAGGAAAAAAAAATCAAGGAAATCCTCTTTAATGTTTTCTGTCTGTAGAATTTGTACTGTTCACACCTGGTGCAGTTCCTACCCACTTGCTTATTACCCCAATCAAATCTCTTGCTGGTAACTTTCAGTCAAATTTTACAGCCTATTTGATTTATTAAAACTGGAAGGAAAATGACCAATACTGAAGGGCTACAGTTTTGTTCCAAATAACAGAATTCATCCATGCTGTACAACACCAGCCTCTTTCCTTACAAAAACATTCCAGATTAAATCTTAATGTTAGTTGCCTTGCCACATTAATTTTTTTTTCAAAATCATCTAAAGAGTGAGTGATCTACTGGTTCTCTTCACTAAAACCACTTGAGATTTTCACTTAGATATAATTAGATACAATTAGCAGATTTACTAATGAGGTTTCTTTCCATTCTTAATGGGCTTCCCTGGTTTTATGGACAGGAAAACAAATAGGGCCAAACTGCTGCAGCTTTTGGCATGAGGGTGTTTCCTTATGGATTTCAGTTCACTCTGTCATAAGGAAGAGCTCAGGGATTTAGGAGAAAGGACAATGTCAGGTGTACTACCTTCTAAAGAAATATTTGAAATCAGAAGTATCTTCAACTGCCTCTATTTCTTGGAAATGAGACCACGTAGATAAGAACCTCTCAACAACCAGTAAAAGGAGCAAGTGAAACTATTGCCAAATTACTGTGAGAAGGAAAGAGAGGAGCTGAGGAAGGAAAATATTTTTAAATCCTCATTGTGAATTATGTTTACTTGTTTTATTCAAACAAGATCTTTGAGCACCCTAATAAGCAAAGCAAAGCAGAAAGACTAGATTTGACTTTTCCTTTCCTAGAAACTATTAACAAATAAGGCAAAAAACCAGCCAGGAATGTATGTTTGTTTAATTTAAAATGCAGTTCCCTAAGGGTGGCATCTGACTTACTGTGTTGTTGCTGGGGCTGGAAAAAAGCCCGGATATGCCATGTCCCCTGTCATAAATAGGAGAAAACTCCCTATGCTGATTGTGGTTTGGTGTTGATCGAACAAAATCTGTTGTGACAGAAAAAGCTCTGTAAACGTTCAGAGATGGAACTAATACAATGGTTTTCTAAAAGTAATCCCAGTAGGCTTCTCACAGATTTGCCTTCATCTTTACAATGAAGGTGACCTCTCCTCAACTTTCATCTAAAGAAACCTAAAAGAAAGTGTACTGAAATGCATCTAGGAACAAAGAAAGCTCAAGGTTTATCCTAGTGAATCCACTGACTTTTATCAGTCAATTTTGTCAGTCAATTTTTGCAAAGTCTGTGGAAATTCTGAGGTGGAACAGGACATATTGGTCTTTGTTAAACAGCATGCAAACACAGTGTGTGTTCATACACTCTGTGTGTGTGTGTGTTGTTATGCAACATGGCCATGTATATATAGATATACAAAACAAAACAGACTGCAAACACTTGATTGAAAATCTGTTGAATTACATGGTTCTGGAAACTTCTCCAGTTGTCAGCAGGAAATAATCACTTTCGTATGTATTGTTTTTGGTACAGAGGGAGTATAACACCCTCAAAATTATACACTGGGTGCTGAAAACCCACTGAGAACTCCAGGTGGTGATGATGATGATCTTAACATATAGAGAGTAATTTGTATTCTGATCCTACAAGATAGATGTGGTAGTGTGGCTCCCGACAAGTTGGATCTGTTGTTCAGACAAGTCCTCAAGGAGCAGCAGCAGCCCAATTAGGCTTAATGAATCACTTACACCTCTTGATCACTTAAGCCAATATTCTCTTTCCTGGAGCTTTAAATTCTGCTTCTCCTGCTTTGATCTTAGATGTGGAATAACCTCTTCTTATACCTGAATACTTTTATTTGGATAAGCTCATTGAAATGCACAGCTTTATTTATTGATTTTCCTTGTTGGTTAATATTAGAAACAACTTTTACAAGTCTATGTGATTTTAATGTTTATCGTCTTGAGAGCAAGGAGTTTCTGACCCACATGTAAAAATCTGCATTCACACTTAAGGGAAAAAAAAAATCAGCAGTCTGGAGAATAAATTACTTTCATGTGATATGATAGTCGTTGTTCCATATCTTATTCTATAAAGTGTTTCCTAATTATGAAATGTAGATGGAAAACATAGATAATAATAGTCATCCAGCCTTTTTTGGTCAAAAGTAATTTTGCATTTCTTCATATATGTTTATGCACACATTTGCATACTTTGTTTTAGGCCAAAACATGGTATGACTTAAATTGGATGTACAAAAAATTGAATGAAACAAATTTGGTTTT
>VWYP01020132.1:0-66965 GCA_013400435.1 Pycnonotus jocosus | reverse complement strand
CTTTTCTTTTCTTTTCCTTTCTTTTCTTTCCTTTTTCTTTCTTTTCTTTTCTTTTCTTTCTCTTTTTCTTTCTCTCTTTCTCTCTTTCTCTCTCTCTTTCTCTCTTTCCTTTTTTTTTTCCTTTTCTACTCTCCAAAATAAAAAACAGCTGCCCATCTGAATAATGTTTGTTGTAGAGCATACTCCCAGCAAGTATGAAANAAAAAAAAAAATCAGCAGTCTGGAGATAAAATTACTTTCATGTGATATGATAGTCGTTGTTCCATATCTTATTCTATAAAGTGTTTCCTAATTATGAAATGTAGATGGAAAACATAGATAATAATAGTCATCCAGCCTTTTTTGGTCAAAAGTAATTTTGCATTTCTTCATATATGTTTATGCACACATTTGCATACTTTGTTTTAGGCCAAAACATGGTATGACTTAAATTGGATGTACAAAAAATTGAATGAAACAAATTTGGTTTTCCCTAGGATAACTGCTTTACAGTCTAGGATATGCATTATATCTTCATTAGAAAAATAATAAATATTTTATTATTTCTTTTAGTGTATAATATAGTTCTGTCATCAGGTTAGTGAGAAATGTCAAATAGAGGTTGTTTTGTTCCATTATTTTGCTGTTCTTGGGTGATTATAACAATGATCTGTGTACGGGCACAGAGAAGGGAATATCTTTATGTATTTAATTAATCTCTGTTTCTTTAACTGCATATGACAGAAACAGTCACCTAATTCTTGCTTCTGTAGATGGCTGTAGTGGAATTAAACCTTTCAGATTTTGTCATTGTAACAAGACTGTCAGCCCTGCAAAGCAACAAAAGCAGCAAAGCCCCACTGCTTGTGTAGAGCTGGGTGGAGAGGGAGTTGCATGATGTAGTCAGAAGAACCATTAATTTCACTGATGTACATTAAAATCTCTTATGGCCTTTTAGGGCATAAGAACATCAAGCTTAAGCAACACCTGGGCTTCATTAACCTAAACTGTCTCATGAAAATATATGTGCATGCATTGCTTTCAAATACCCAACACGAGCATGTTGTTTGGCTTGCTTGGGGTTTTTTCCCCCTTTTTCCCCTCTGTAACTCTAAGATGAGACAGTTCTATCTCCTTTTCTAGCAGTTATAGAACTTGCCTTGAAACTACAGCATCTGCAGCCTCCTCCATCTTTTGGAATCAAATCTCAATTTTTTTTTTTTGTATCCCACAGAATACCATAATCACCTGGTGGTGGGTTGTAAGAATGCTAAGAATATATCTAAGTTTTATAACTCAGCTTCTCTATTTGCTCCCAGATCCCTATTCCTCAGATGCCCACATTCCTCAAACATTCATTTTCTTCTGAAAAAAATCTTTTCTTTCTTTCTTTCTTTCTTTCTTTCTTTCTNGATGAACTCATTCCTGTGCTTAGCTTACATAGAGGCTCCTCTGGCCTCTATGTAATGTTCTTGCAAATCCAAACAAGGCTCTGCAAATTGTTCTCAAGTGCTTGTAAAAGGTGCAGGATGATGGATTCAGGTTTGTGTTGCACTTTGCAAACCCATCATCACAGAGGAACACACATTCATCTACAAAAATATATTTTTAGACTTGCAAGAACACAAATGGGAGTCAGAGGAGTTCTGAGGTGATGTACAGGAATTTGTTGCTATTTCTAGAAGAGGCAACCTTCAATGGTATAGCTGAGCCATTTGATCTGGGTACAATGGAAGCTCCCTGGATTCACTTATTACATATTTAACCTTATTTCCTCCTCACAAAATTGTTTCATTCCAAAGGAGATGAGTGTGAACCAATATGAATGTCTCCTGTAAGAGATAATTTAATGTTAAGGATGTAGTGACAGAATACAGCTCTGTCCTTGTCTGGTACCATTGAGTGATGGGAAAAAAGGAAAACGAGGATTCTGTGCATACATAAATCAGTAAACTCTTTCAGTCACAGATCTGGAAAAAATTCATAATTTGGCATAGGACTCATGCTGAAATGGGTGCTACTGAAAGTGAGGTGTTAGAAGGTGTCCCCAGAAGCATTACTTGATGTTCAGGGAACACTGATGCTGAAAAAGTATGAACAGTGTCATTGTCTTTCTGCCAGAAAGCAGAAGGGCTGAGTCTAGACTTTCAACTTCAGGCTTTAAAGTGGTGTATAGCAGACTTATGTGTCTAATTCTTTTGTACTCCATCAAAACAGAGACAATATTTTTGTTGTTTTCCTGAAGTAATGCTAATATTTGTGCTGTAAAAAATCCTGTATGACATTTTCATACCTCTTTGTGTTCCTTATTTCCTCCTTGATTGCTGATAACTCCTGGTCATAGCTTATATGAGGTGTCAGTATTGTAGTGTTTCCCAATATACTTTTCTTCCTTTTCTCTACATCAGATAGCAGGTTTATTACTTATTGTCAGCACAACTAATTGAAACAGGGATCTTTAGAATAAACAGTGTGGTGGTTTTGATCTCAGACAATATGTTCTAGAAAAGGATTTTTTTGTATATGGATCTTGGATTTTTGAGTCAGTTTTTCTTTTCCTTATTTATTAATTTAATGAATTATCACCTTGCAGTCAATATGATGCAATTACAGTAAAGCATTAAAGAACATCAGCAATACATATACTCAGCTCTATTTAGCAGCATAAATTACATACACTCACCTGAAATTTTAAAGACATCTGAATTTAGGGAATCATCACAATGAATACTTTTACCTTCTAATTTCCAGAGAAAGTGTAGCTAGAAATTTCCAAACACTTACTTCTGCCCATAATTTGCAGTGCTGTTGATAATACTGTTTATAGCTTACAGATGCAGACACAAATGAACATAACAAATGGTTAAGGCTAAGTAGGGAATGAGGAAGGTTTTTAATTATGGCATTCTGAAGGACATTTTTAAAACACAAAACTCTGTTTTCACATGTCTCTGAGCACCCTATGATGATTTCTGTAGAAAAACAATAAAAAACCTCACAAACACAAACATGTGGAAGCAATAGCTTATATGACTTGGTGGATCTTTCACAGAAGTGGAAGCACAGAGCGGATTTTTTGAGAAATTAACTGATCTCAGTATTACTTAAAACCTTCACTTTAATATTGTTTTAGTATTTTCTCCTTTTAAGGTTATTAATCTATTCACTTTACAAGTGCTCTGTTAATACTTGGCTCTCATTGTGCATGTCTGCCTCGGTCTTTTGCATTTCAGGAGTCACAGCAAGCATGTAGTATCTGTGTGACTGTCAGACTTAAAGGTTTGACACAAGCTCTGTATATTTTCTGGCAAAATAAAGGACTAGAGTCCTGAGCATGAGTGCCTTGATAAGATCAGATTTAGTCAAGTGAGTTGTACCTCAGCACAGGCAGGTGGCAGACCATCACTCACATTTTTCACTTAGTTTCCATCTGAAGCGTCAGAGTTCCTTTCCAGTGAATGACATAGAAATTGCTTCTGCTCCCAGTCTTCTCACAAGGTGACAGGCTGAGTTAAGTCTTGCCACAGCTGCTCCTGACCCAGCTGCTCCCAGGAAATCCTTTGAACCTAGTGTCATCACTGGAAAAAATATGAAAAATGGAAGAAAGCATCAGTTTGAGGCAAAAAAAAGTCTGTTTTGTGCAATGATATTGGGAACACATTATTTTATGAGATATTTAAAAAACAGATATTTACTTTAAAAAATAAAAATAAAATTTACTTTAAAAAAATTTTTTTAAAGATTCTTGATTTTATATTCTTGCAGAGAAAACAGAAGAATTTTCACCTGCATACTGAGATGCCAAAAAGGGATTGTTAATGCTTGAGTGCTGTTTCCTATCTGAATAAAGCTTAACACATGGACAGAAATCTGATCCCAGTGCTCAGACTCCCTTTATCTCATGAAACCTGTGCCAACATAGCTGGCAATGCTTCTGAAGGGACTCAAGATCCACTAAAGCAGACTAGACAGCAGACAGCAGTTCATTAACACAGGCTGCGGTAGGAACTTTCTGAAGGAATTTACCATTTTGATTTGTTAAATGTTTGCTATAGCTCTCTGGAAACATTATCTAGAGACATGTGTCCACTTTTTAAACTTGGATTCCTGATTTTGTTCTCATTTTTAGCAATAGTGTTCTTTTCACAGAATATATACCTGCACAATTCTTATCTCCTTGCTTTTCTTCCTCTACTGGGTTTGCTCTCCATGGTTTTGGTGGTGGGGGGCTTCAGGGATGGCTTCTGTGAGAGGCTGCCAGAAACTTTCCCCGTGTCCAACAAAGCCAAAGCCATCTGGCTCCATGACAGGCCAGCTGGCTCCAAGACAGACCCACTGCTGGCCAAGGCCAAGCCCCTCAGTGACAGTGGTAGTGCCTCTGGGATAATGTGGTTTTAAGAAAGAAGAAAACTGCTGTGCACCTGCAGCTGCAGCCAGGGAAAGGAGTAAGACTGTGTGAGAGAAACAGCTCTGCAACATCCTCTGCAGTGGAGGAGGAGGGCAGGAGGGGCTCCGAACACAAAGAGCAAAGATCCACCTGCAGTACGTGGAGGATCCCATCACAGAGCAGGTGGAGGTCTGAAAGAGGCTGTTATTCCATGGGAAGCCTGTGCTGGAGCAGGCTCCTGGCAGATCCTTTGGCCCTGTGAAGAAGTTAGCTCATGCTGGAGCAGGTTTGCTGGAAGGATTTGTGATTCCATATGAGACACACTCTGGAGCAGCCTGTTCCTGAAGGACTGCACCCTGTGGAAAGGACCCATGCTGAATCAGTTCATGAAGAGCTGCCATGGGAAAGACACATTTTGCAGAAGTTGTTGGAAGCCTGTCTCCTGTTGGAGGGGCCCCCATTCTGGAGCAGTAGAAGAGTGTGAGATGTCCCTCCCCTGAGAAGGAAGGAGTAATAGAGAAAACATGATGGATTGATCATAATCCTCATTCCCTGTCCTCCTGTGGGGTTGCAGGGGGAAAGGTGAAGATGAAATCAGGAATAAAGCTGAGCCTAGTAAGAAGGCAGGGGAAGGGAAGGTGTTTTTAAGATTTTATTTTATTTATCATTACAGTACTCTGATATAATTGGCATTAGGCTAAATTATTTTCCCCAAATCTGTTTTGTCCATGATGTTAACAGGTGAATGATCTTTCCCTGAACTGACCTCTTCTCATGAGCCTTTGCTCTATTTTCTCTTCCTTGCCCATCTGAGGATGAGATGAGAAAGCAACTTTGGTGGCCACCAGGTTTGCAGCCAGGGCCAAACCACTGCACTTGCAGACCAGCTCGCTAGTAGGGAAGGCAGCAGAGAGAAAGCACAGGAATTTAACTGATTGATTGGGTAATCTTCTGTGTAGGATTCAGATGAGCGTGATTTTAGAAAATGTCGTGTTTAGGAAGGACTACTGCACTCACCCAAAAGTATTCTTGCTTGAGAGTAATTCTCCTACTGAATATTAATGCAAATGAATATATGTTTGAATATTTATTATACATACCACATATTTTGGTAGTAGTTTACAGTTTAAATTATTAAAAAAGAAAGAAGGAAATAAGTCATAAATATTTTTCATCATTTCATTCAGACCATTTCTAGACATAAAATATATGGAGGCAAAAATTCAAGCAAAACCAAATATCATTATCCCAGCAGTCCTTACCAGCTTAATATAGGATGTTACAAAGACCTTGCTATGTAGACCTGTATGCTGTTTGCTCTATTTGTTCTGTGCATAAACAACTCTTAGACTTCTAACTCCAAAGTCTATATTTTCTTAAAACCTCTTCCATAATTTATGAACAGAGAATAGTGTATTCATTCATAGAAATGAGCATCTAGAAAATGAATTTTACATTCTGAACAGCAAAATTTTACCAAGTGTTTTGGCTCATTGCAGTTGTATTACTAGGAGTAAATAAAAATGACAACTGTTCTATTAAGAATTCTCATAGCAAAAGAAGCAATTCTTACATGTTTGAAATTGTTAATAAACTTCCACTTACAGTGAAAGGCAGGAAGCCCCCACACAGTCTTTGGCCATGAATATATCTGCTGTCTGGTTACTGCCTGCCACTCCATCATTGAAAACACTCTGACTGGATGTGGCTTTGAGAATTCTGATCTAGTGGAAGGTGTCCCTGACTACAGCAGAAGTTTGGAGAAGCTGATCTTTAAAGGTCCCTTCCAACCAAAACCGTGCTGCGATTATGTAATTTATTTGCATGAGAGAGAATACTTCCCAAGAACCTGGAACGTAACTGCATTGCTTAAAACATTTGAGACAGTAACCATTCACATGATGACTATATTATTATGAAGAAATTAATAGAAATTAAATGCTGGAAATAAATTACATTTTATTGATCTAACATGGTTAGGTGGTGATGAGTTAATTTGGGCCAAAGTCTCAGTTGACAGATATGGTGTAAATTAATCTTGCATTTTGTTATCAGGAAGGGAGTGAGTAAAAGTTGTCAAAAACACAGGGAAAGAAAATTAATCAATGATTAGAATAAAATGCATGGAGAAAACTTTGTATGGTTTTACTGAGATAAGCACAGTAGCACAGCTCCTATAGATCTGGGCAGATGGAGACTCCATTTGGCTGAGTTCACAGTTCTGCACTCAACACGAGCATAGAAGTGCCAGACTTCTGAGAAAGGGCAGAAAGTATTATTAGTTTCTGAAAATGAAAGCTGGGATCCATAGACACTCTGTTGGCAAAAGTTTCCAGGAAGTCCTAAATCAGTACAGTGTCTTACAACCTTTTTGTTTTCTTCACATTTTGAAACCCAGAATTTCCATTTCACAGAGATATATTGCTGTTGGGATAATTGTTTCAATCCAACGTGGAATCAGATCATGCTTATTTTGAATACCCTGAAGATCCTTCCTTCATCCGTATTTTGCCAAAATATTTGCATTTAATTTCTTTGGTTTAAATTTATGAGTTTTATGGGAATTTAATTATATTTTTCCATGTAATCAGCTATTCTAGATGCTTTTTTATCTTGCATTGAGCTGCTGCTGTTTAGGAAAGAGTGAAGAATTTTAACTTGCTTTTGAGATCTGACAATAACCTTTTAATGTCATAATCAAAGATGGATCTTGTGTTATAGAGAGGCTTAGATATGCTGGGTTTATTTCCTCATACATAATGTGCACAAAGGCAAATGAAAAATAATTTCAAAGCAATGCATTCAAGATGTTAAGTATCTGTAATCTTTAGTAAGACACTGAAGTTGAACAGAGTCGTACTTCCATAGGAAGAGATTTTCCAACCTAGCAAGCTAAACTTTCATCAGTTTTTTCCAAAAACTGACACAAAAATCTATTAAAAATGTTTAGAGGCAAAGTTATGGAGTGACACTGATTGCACAGAGTAATTAAATTTGTCCATGCATGGTTAATAGCTGTGTATGGTTAATAGAAAAAAGAAGGGAATCTGGAAAATATGTGGATATACAGTGGAAGCAGTAGAGCGAATGTTTAGTTAACCTTTTATGTTTCAAGCTTTTTTGACACATCCTACTTAGAAAAATGAATTTATATGATAATTAATTGTAGTTTGGACTGAAGAAGATTTTTAGGAGAAAAGTTACTTGCCTGGAATAATTTGTAATTTGATAGTGCTGTGAAAGCAAGGCACAACTAATTAGAATCTTTAAAAGAGATACCTTCTAAAAAAAGCCAAAATGAAAAAAAATGAATTACCTTTGTATTTTCTATGATGGGATGATATAAAGAAAAATTAAAAACAATACCTTTCCAGATTTGCAGTAGAAATAGACTTTAGGGAATAATTTTATAATGGGAGACAATCAAGTGAAACCCATCAACTTTGTTTCTTTCCTTTCCAAGTCAGGTTTAAAACCATATTTTCCCAGAGATTCTGTCTGTGCATGGAAGCCATGACATTTTCGATTCATAAGTACAGACATAACCTTCCACAAGACTATTTCATATTACTTGCTTTCACACATATTTAACTAGTCATTAAAAACAAAAAAAAATCTGGACTAATTCTTTCTTCCTTTCCTTTGTCTCAGTTTCCCTTACAGCTCTAACAATGCTAAATAAATTTTCAGTTGGCTGACATCATGACAGATGCAAAACTTCATATCAATGTGATAAAGTTACAAAGATTTGCAAATGAGATCAGATAATTTAGTAGGAGATATGCTTAACCAACAGTGCTTGGTAGGAACAGTGCTCTGTGCAACACGTGGAAGATATGTCTCAAAGGTAAATATGTGTTTCTACACACAAGGTGAATGACTTGTTAATGAAAAAGAAAGGGTTGTAAATAACACAGGTTTCACCCAGATTGAACAATACTTATAGTCTCTACTTAGCTTTCTCAAACACACAATGGCAGAATAATTTGGTTGGCATTTAATTTACAGATTTAGAATGCTGGTTCTAACGTAGGAAATTTATGACATTTACAGTGCTGTTAACTTGATTTAAATTCCTATACAGAGAAAATATGTTTATCTCTTGTGGTTATGGGTTTGAAGTGGAGTACCATAATAGCATTGTATTTTAAAAAATAGTGTTGATTTGTAAGGGGTTTTTTAACTGTGTAAGATGATTCTTCATGGTAATATAAAGTCTGCTAAAGTAATTGAAGTATATTGACTTTTCCTTCAAACTGATAAAAGAATCATATGGAGGCAGCAGATCCAAGCCTAAGACTGTTTAGATCCAAAAGTAAGGAAAATCTGTTATAAATTAAGATTATAAAACCACAATTACAAAATATAGTGACAAATATCATAGAATCACAGGACAGACCATTTTTGAAGGGACCTTGGAAAATCACCTGATCCAATCTTTCATTAGAATGGGAGCCTAGATGAGATTATCTAGCACATTGTGCAATTGCATCTAAAAAACTCTATTGATGGGGCCTCTGCCACATCCCATTCCAGTGAATGGTTGTAGGTAGTTAATGTCTTTTTTGTGCTGAGATGAAACCTATCCTGTTGCTCCTGGTCTTCTCCATGTCACTCTCTGTGAAGAAAGAGCCTCTGTTCTATCTGTAGCTATGTTTCAAGTATTGGAATACAGTGATGGGTTCTCCATAAGCTGTCTCTTCTCCAGGGAGAAAAGACCTGACACCTTCAGTCTTCCCTCACAGGTCATCCAGTCCTTTGGTCATATTCATGGTCCTCCTGTGGAGCCCCTCTGGTCTCTCCATGTTGCTCTTGAAAGGCTGGGACCAGAATCAAGCATAGTACTGTAGGCGCAGCCTGGGGAGTGCTGAGTAGAGTGGGATGATCATGACTCTAGCTCTGCTGGTGATGCTCATGCAGATTCAACACAGAATGTGATTTACCTTTGTTGATACAGAAATGCACTGCTGATCCGTGTTCAGCTTGCTGTCCACCAGGACCCCAGAAGCCATCCCAGCAAGGCTGATCCCCAGCCATACCAATCCTATTCTGTACTGAGCTGTTTGGTTACCTTCCTGCAGGTTCAAGACTTTGTACTTGGTTAAATATGGTATTGTTCTTGTTAACCTACTGCTCCCAAATTTTCTCCAGATATTGAAGACTAAATGTTACTGATACAAAATCTTAAACACACCACATAGGTTTTATTGGCAAATAATTAATTTTGAATACAACAGATTTTGGGAAAACATGCCATATAAAGTAATATAAGAAACTTCCAGCTGCATATATTCTTTATGCTGAATCACTCCTCTATCCCTAAAGTATTTAAATAGAAAAGGTTAATTTGTCCAGATAGATTATCTAGCTGATTTAGGCATTTAGAAGACATGGGGACAGTAGGTATGTTTCTGATGTTTCTTCACTTGTGAAACATTAGGACTGACTTTGAACAAATATTTCCATGTGGTACTTATGAAGCTCCAATACGAGAAGCCAAGCAGACCTCTAGCTCATGCACTTTCTGCACGCCTGGCTTCTTCCACGGTGCCTACACAGTACTGCCTACTGCTAACCACTTGGCAGGCAGCAGCTCACACATTCTGTGTGGAACATATTTTTGTGTTACTGTCGTTCTTCCTTTCCTCTTTCTTGACCTTACCCATCTGCATGTTTTGTCTACCAGTTCTGTCATTAGCATAGACCCTGATCCTTAAAATGCTCAAGCACATGGGTAAATTCAATGTGTTATGTATACCTTTTTGAAGGTTCTAGCTTGTGTGAATTCTATTTAAAAAAAAAATCTTTCCTGCTGGTGCTGCTGCTTAGCTTACTTGTTATGACTGCCTTGTGATCTCAGGATTAAGACTGCATTGTGAAAGGCATTTTATGAATAAAAGGTAAAATCATGTTCTCACCTTCTGCCAATATGGATACTGGGTTATTCTATACACTATGATAAGATAGTTACTATTAAATAATCTTTCAATAAATTAAATATTTTCTCTTGGATGTTTTTATTTAATTTTTAGTTTCCATTAATTTTATTATAAGATTTTATCCATCTCATTTTCTATCCTTTGATTTTTTTATTTTATTTATTTCTGGAATGACATAACATGGGAAGATTTGATTTCTCAGAACAGTTTCTGATGCTGTCCTATTTGAAATCCAAAATATAAAATTATAATGTTAAGTGTCTAAATACCTCAGATGCAATATGACACTCATCTGCATATTTTAATTTTGTGAAATAATAAAGCAGAAGCCAGAATTTTACAACCCACTTCCTAAAATCTTTGGGTTTAATTATTTTAGGCTTTTATTAGTTTGACAAGTCACCATGCAAAGAAAGGAATTAAGTGAGCAGAAATAGCTCTATTTTTAAGAAATAAGGAGAAATGACTTTCAAAAAAACCCTAAACACTTGTGTCTAGAAATCCAATTATTTTCTGCCTGCACAGTAGGGTATGTGCTAGAAAGAAAACTAAATTAAGTTTTTGGCAGAGTACCATAATAATAATTTTTAGTAGTAGTAGTAGTATTTAATGTATTTTTGCTTTACCTCTATTGATGAATAATTTTGATTTTTTCCCATGAAATTTATTCATAATCATACGCATATATGTTGTCACCCTGTATTTGCTTTCCAGAAAGCTACCTCTGTGCTCATAGTCATAAATATATTAATGGCATTAAGCATGTAGTGAAATTTAGCATCTAGAATTGTTTGACTTTCATAATAGATCAATAAAACCTTTCCTTCAGGTATTTCTGAGCAGTCTATGCCTACAGGAAATGTAATAAAGTCAAAGGTACAGCAATTAAGTAGGAAATCTAGGGTTTTTTATGTTATTGAAAATATAAGTAATATAAATATTAATATACACATTTTGATTTTCTTGAAAATGATTACACAAAACTTATCTTATTAGTCAAATATAATAGTCTGAAAGCCAAACTTGTTTTAGATCAAACCCTGTGTAACAAATGTATGCCAGAATACATAATCTTTTTAGCTGATGAACAACTTTTGCTGAAAAAGTATGATTTTTTTATTAAAGTTGTTTCAAAACAGTGTTCCAAAAGACTTTATTAACAATGAGAAACTGGAAGATCACCATCAAACCAGGGCATAAACCTGTATGAACATGTTCTATTTGCAATTATTCCACCTACCCATAGATAGCTTTCCCTCGTAAACCATCTGGAAAATAAACTGGACTTGTAACTACAACCTTTGAAATATGACTTTTTTTCCTGGGTTTGAGAACATTATTTTAGTCTGGAATGAAGTATGAAAAAAAATTTTTGCAGTTAAATTTTGTACATTATTTTAGTCTGGAATGAGGTATGAAAAAAAAAATGGTTTTTATAATTAAATTTTTAATATGCTGTACTAGTTTTGGGACATAGCCTTTTTCCAAAATACCCACATTGACCTCAAAGCACTAAATTAAAAATCTTCTTTAAGAAATTCAAACCTATAAATCTGTTCAATCAAAATTACGTTACCTCTGCTCATGAAAAAGTATATTCTGAAGAGTTTCAACAAATTTTAGATTATATATCTGTAAAATACACATTTGAGAACTTCTGTTGAGTGGCTTAAAGTACTTCTAGATTTCTCATGTATTTTCAGAATAGGTTGAGAAGTCATTGAGGTGGTAGTGTTAACACATGTGCATGCTTCATGTCATTTAAAGGAGGGAGATTGATGTCCCTTTAATATATTTTGTCTTTCACATGTATTATTACCATTAACTAATAATTATTATTATCATGGGATGATTTAAGATCTCAGCCAAAATATTTTGTATGTGAGGATAAACCAGTATATGAGCTCTTACTGAAAAGAGAAGTGTCTGAGTGTAGTCTTTAGTCTCATCTACTGAACAAAAAGCATAATGTGCCATTAATTCCATGAGGTTGCCTACATGGCAGCACTTCAAATAACACTGGATAAAACAGATGAATGTAACTGGAGAAGATGCTGAGTGAAATTGAAGGGAGGGAGGATTGGAAGAATCAATCAGCCAGTGCCAGGCAGCCAAATTCTTGGACAAATTGGGGATTGCACTTCAGTGAAATGAGTTTCCTCCTGTATTGTAAAATTTATGCTGTCCTGTTGTGCTATATACATCCAAATTACCTTGCATGTAATTCTGCTTTTTATTTGTTACATACATAAGTTAAAAAAAGCAGTAAATGTTGATGATTCACACTAAAATTTAGTTAGCTTGTAGTACAAGCATCTTCATGGCCAGTGTCCAGACTCAAATAGAATTGTTCTAGAGAATAGCAAGAGTGTTATTTCCATACAAATATACATGATTCTACATATGTAGACACAAAGTATGATCACAAAACAGTAATTTTAACCCTGGAGTCAGTTATTCTTCCTGGAGAAAAAAAAATAAATAAAGGCCCCAGCAAACTCCAAATAATTTTGTTTTACTATGGGTAATCACTCCTCAATAAAAAATACAAAATAAAAACAATTATAAGCCCTAAGTATCATCAGTCTGAAATTCTCATGTCTGTTCTTTGCTTTCCTCTGCTTCCCTCATCTGGGATTTCTGGATAGTTCTTCAAGAACTTTTTTCCTGGGGTATTTTGGAGTGGGACTGGTATTACTCAGAGTAAAATAAGTTTCTCAGTACAGTTTTGGGGCCAAAGATGATGACAATTTTCACCAGACAGATTTTTTCTCCTGAATCCAACAGAGGAGTTTGATCCTTCTCTGCTTTATATGGAAGATTTTAAGCTTCTACACAACATTTTCAAGTTATAATTAAGAGCTATAGTATGATGAGAGGTCTACATTTTTGCAGTTTTCTGATTAGAGATGTCATTAANGTTATAATTAAGAGCTATAGTATGATGATAGGTCTACATTTTTTGCAGTTTTCTGCTTAAAAAAGTCATTAAATTAAAAAATAAAAAGTAACTTTAAAAAATATATAGACCTTAAAAAGAAATTGCATGCATTAATATCTAAAGTAAACCTTCTCTTTTAGTATATAATTTTCTCTTCTTGTGCCTGAGCGGTCATATGCAAACCTTTCTTTTCCTGACTTGCTTTTTTAGTACATTAGGTACAAAAATTTTCAGCAAAAAATATGTATTCTTGAGTAGATTTTAAATATCTTTAAATATTTTTTTAATTTTGATGAGGGTAGGTAAGGGGTAGAAATGTAGATTTGTAGCATCAGTCTAGTTTTCACAGAGGAATATCAAATTTCAGTAATAATCCTAGAAAATATATTAAAACTAGTAATCTTATGTTTCTGTCAGGACAGAAGATGCAGGAGTTGAGCAATTTCAAGAGAAAAAAAGTCTAAACTGTACTGATCCAATTAATACTTCATTGAGAATTCCTGTCAGTCCTTCTTTTCCACAGCATTACAAAATTAGCAGACTAATGGAATTTATTTTATGTGCATTTGCATTTTTAAAAGGCCTTGGTGCAAATCCACGGAAGCTTTGTTGAAAGATTTCAACTGTCTGGTTTGAATTTTAGAACTATTAAGAGACTGGAACCAGTGTTTGAAAGACTAAAAATGATTAATGCACAGGCAACATGTTCACAGAGGGAAGTCTAATGAGGTATATCAGGATGTCTGAAGGGATAAAAACTGTGTTTCTATCCTAATGGCTTGAAAAAGGATACAAACGTGCTGAAGATATGCACATTTAGGAATGTATATATATATATATATATACATACATACAAGTGGTTGACAGCAGTACAAATAGATTGAACCTGGAATATCAGCATGAAAAATGAAATGTGAGGCAAAATTAGCTTAAAAGATTTACTCAGGAGAGTTGAACTTCTGCAAAGCTGTAATTTAGAGTGAGTTGTTAGGGATGAGTAGAGTGAGGATGTGCAATAGCACAGGGTGAACTGCACTTTGATAGTATGTTTATAGTCTGATACAGTGGCAGAGTTCTGCTCTGGTTAACACAGTGGAGGCTGATGCCATAAAATAAGGAATATCAGTCCAGGCTTTGTATAATTACAGTATGCTCCATTGACAGACTGCTGTACAGTCTTTAACACAAGTTTAGCACAAATAAACCAATAGAGATCATAAAATAGTGACAGAACCAACTGATACCTGCACAAATTAATTTTAAAAAGAAAATCCTACTGCTAGGATGCCTAGTTTGTAAGTGAAATATTTAAAATTTATTTGGTAGGTGCGGATATAGAAAAATGGCCTTTTGTTTGGGGTTTAAATGTAAAATAGTGAAAATGAAAAAAAAAAGTGCCTTATTGACATAAATTAAATACAACTCTCTCTCATAAAAAAAATTAATAGTTGTGGAAAATATTTTAGAAAGTGCTTACTAATTTGGCGCAAGGTATAATTTTTTCAAGGAAATCACATTGGCTTGCACAGAAGAGGATTTCCTTCCTGCAGCTCTGCTGTAGTGATTTAAAATCAGCAGGGAATTATACTCCAAATAAGTCCTCCCTCTTCCCTCTGCCCTTCTCCAGTGAGATAAAGGCAGAGGCTGTGGGTTGAGACAACCGTCTACTGATAATGCTCAATGGGATAAGGTACCAACAGTAACAGCAACAATATTTATAACAAAAGTATATAAAAGGGGGGATGAATTATACAAAAAAAGGTGCTCAGCACCTCAAGGAGGTCCATACAGCTGCCTAGGCAAAGACAACACAGTACATGAGTCCACAAACCATCAGTGACACACAGTTTTCTCAAGACAAGTGCAAGATGGTGGACAGCTGGCATTCCCTGAGACAACGAAGAACAATGACAGACAAACACCCAAGCAGCATCATCCAGGCTGCACTGCACTGCTCCACCCCTCCCAGTACCATGCCCAGCAGCAATGATGTGGGTGGTATAGAATAGCAAACTAGTCATGCTCACATGGCTCTAGGCTGCACCCCTTCACAGCACCTGTGAGAAAAACAAGGACGTCTGCCCAAATTTTTATCTGTGAATATTTAAGGTAGCAGAATGTGGGAACCCAGGGCATCTCTTTGGCTGCCCTGGGAGCTCAGGAGACCCTGACCAAACAGCCTGGGAACTGAGCAAGAAGGATTGACCCCAGTACAGGGTGGATACAGCCCTGTCCAAGGGGGGTGAACAGGGGGGTTTCAGTTCTGTCTGTGGGGGTCACAGACCATGGAACAAAGCAGAGATGAATTACAAATCTCAAGAGTGTGAAACACAATAGTTTAGCTTATCACTGAGTGAGAAATGTGTAGTTTTAGGTTTTTATGATAGAAGTAGATGGAGACAAGATGGAGATTTTGGGGTGGTCCCTAAGGTTCTTCTTCTTCTTCTTCTTCACCTCCGTTTTCTGCTGTGATGTTAGCACAATGTGGCTTGGGAAGATTGGGCCAAGCGGATATGATCTGCTTGATGTGGATGGTGGACATTGGTAGGAAATGGTAAACAATATGTTCGTAAAAATCTGTATAAAAGGGAACAAACTTTCAGGGGATAAGGAGTTCCCTAATGGCTGGTGTTCAGAGCAGTCCTTGCTGAGGACAGAGCGAACTATGAGGTAAGAGAAAGAATAAACACCATGATAGACCTTGAGAAACTGAACCTTGAAGCCTCTGTCTCTTTCTTGAATCTGCCCTGAAGCATCCAGGAGGGCAAAAAGACTCTGATCACCTGAATGTTGGAAATTGTAATCCGATAGCAGAAAAGACTTTTAAAATTCACAAAGATTTCTCTGCATACAAAGTTAATATTATGTACAAATGAATATCAGGAATATTCTGTACAAATATGTCTCTCACTGAGCTCAAAAGGACTTCTGCATTCTGTCTTATTCACTGTAGGTCAGCCCACTGAAAAGTCCTGCCTATATTTCAGGGAGTTTGGATCAGATCCTGGAGCAACTTAGCAATTTTTTTTAACTTCTGACCTCTTCAGTCCATGTTTTACACATTAGTCAAACAGATAGATTACCATTATTAATATTCATAGAAACCTTCCATCAGTGCTAATCAAATTGGTCTTTTGTATGATAAGATCAATATTTTTTCATCTTCTGTGAAGATAAAATACATTTTTTTAAAAAAATCAAAGATTAGGGATCCAGAAACTCGTTCCCATTTGATGAAAAATGACCTAGTTTATTCCTGAATATGGCTGTAAATTGTTTAGTCCTGGAGGTTTGAAGTATGCAGTTTTCAAAACAGTGTTTTAGACCATTCATGCAAGTGTAGATATATTGAAACTATAACTGGCATAAATATAGTCATATGAGAGCCCTGGGAACAGTCTCCCATTCTGTGTTACAATAATGTGTCAGCATAGTTGTATAGTATTTTTCTGTGTCTGTAGAACAAGTACAGTACTTTAGGGATCACAAAATATATCAAGGAGATAGGCATACCTAGCGGATCTCCTCAGTCTAGTGGCTTTTAGGAACATTATCCGCTGAAATCATTACTCCTATTATGAATTTAACAAAAAGCTTTTTATTTGAAAATGGCCAGTATAGAGCAGAGGTAAAAAAAAAAAAATGCTCTAATGGAGTGGACCCAGTCATCTTCCAACATAATTTCTCATTCATTTTGAATGGTTATGGTTTTAAAAAACAGGCTCCTTGTTCTTTCCTGTTCTTGCCATTTTCCCCCTTGATCTGATCATGTGATTTAATGGAAAGCAACGGGTGAGTAAAAAGACTATGAATTCAGGTTATGGGTACAGTCACTTAAGATGTAGCTGTTAGTCTTGATTGTTCTAATGGAGTTGGCTAAGTTCTCTTTTATGGAAACTTAGCAGTATTAGCATGAGTTACAGGTGTTTGGTTTTGTGGATAAAAGAAAACTCTTTAATAATTTGTTTAACCCCTCCAATGGCAGTTTTGAATGAAGATAGGACCCTCTGGTGTTCATCTTTCTAATGTAGAGTGTGAAGTTTTAGCTGCTTGTTCAGTAGAAAGATTCTTTCTTTAACTATAAAGAACTTTCACTAGGATGTTTTATCCTCGATGCAAGGTCCCTTTTCCACACTATTGTTCTTCCATATGAGATGAAAGCAGACAGTGTAGGTGCATTTCTCCACTGTTCCTCATAGACAGAACACTTATTCTGCAATGTGTCCTTAAAGGCCAAAGTGTAGGGTGAGTCGTTCCTGCTATGCAAGCTGGCGTGAGTGGGATGAGGAACACCAAGCAGGCTTTCAACCTAAGGAAAACAAAAGGATGACCTGCAGCACAGGGCAAGAACAAATTGAAATCTGTCTTAATGAGTGTTTTGTTCTCTTTAACAAGTCAGAGCAAAGGAAGGAGCTGCTGGGGCAAAGAGCTAACAATAGGACATGATTATTTGTTGTGCTTCCACTGTTTTTACACTGATTCCAGTATGACTTTGGTCTTCACACCAGCTCATTTCTGTGTGTAAAGTAAATTAAAAGCAGATTAAGGCTGATGCTGCCTATTTGTGTTGTGAACTTTTCTCAGGTCGCATTAGTTATTGAAATATATCACAATTTGTAAGTGTCTTTTGAGGGATAGACATATGGCTGAGTTACTCCTGAGCAATACCCTGACATAAACTTGTAGAGCTTTAATTAATTCAAACAGAAACCACTTATCACTTTTATTTTTTTGACTTAGTAATTCATTGACTTGATTGGAATTATTATGATTTTTATCAGCACTAATGGTTGATTCTTGTTTTGCTAATGATTCAAAATAGCCTGTTTTGATTATTGAGAGGTGTTGGGAGGAATACAAATATTTGACTAAAACTCCAAATTTGGATGTAATTTATCTTTTTGGCCTGGGATGCCTGTTTAACTCATTAAGTGTTTTGTATTTTTTTATGGTTATGTAGTTAGGACTTAAACTATCATCAAAAGTTAGGGCTGCACATTCATGGTTTCTTCTTAAACATTTGACTGTATTCCAGAATCATTGACTTGCACAGTTTTGGATTAAATTTTGTTCTCTGATTTCATCAGAAAATTCTACTTTCGGGTCAAGAAGTCCATCTAATATCCAGGGGCTAGAAAAAGATCTTTGTATGTTTGACTTGCTTATACACTTTTCCTTATTGTTTATGTTCCTTCAATATTTTCTGGTTGAGAAAAGAGAAGTCCACAAATGCTCTGGTGTGCATGTGCTGTGTGCATGTGTATGTCTAAGATGTCAATGAGCATGATGAAAACTGAGAAACTGAATGATTTTCTTTTTTAAGAAGGGTATCTGTTGGCCATTACCACTACATAAAGAATACAAAATCATACCTTGTAAACATGAGGCAAAGAAAGAAAACAGAACCTCTCCCCACAGAATATTTTTCCAGTGTTTTGAAATCCAAGGTTGCAGAAGGTTGTTGGAGATGAATTCTGTGACTTAGTTTTTCAGTGTTAGATAAAATAATGAACTGCAATCTAATTTATGTTTTTGTAAACTGAGGTCAAAATGCTGTTGAAATTGTGAAGGGAAGGTCTGCTGTGCACAGAAAATATATTCTACCTCAAATGGCATGCTCCTGTTTCTGTGCCAGTATCTGTCTGAACATTGAGGGGACAGAAGATGGGAGGTGGATTCTTAATTTTTGATCTGTGACAAAGTCAGAATATTTGTCTTAAGGTCTGGCATGCTGTGGGAAGTGATGGGTAGTACCAGGGAGGACAGGAAATATAAGCCTCGACAGAATCACAGAGCTTGGAGTTTACTAGCGACAGGCACAGAAAATACCTCATTGTGGAAAGTATCCAAACCAGGCAGCTAACAGTCTGTCTCACGAAATGTTTTCTGAGTGGAAAACTTGCTGGAAAAATTACAGTCTGACTGGAATTTCAATCACATCAAAGTGGCTATAAAAGTATTTTCAATAGCTCTGAGGTCTGGGGTTATGGTTTATGTGTGAGGTGGCTAACAGAAAGCCATCCTCTGCTAAGGAGTCAGATGCAGTGGTTGCCAAACATGTAACTTCTAAGACCATTAATTACTTTTAATGGCCATTAAATACTGTTGTGTCCTTGGTATGAAGTACAAGTTGCAGCTGACTATATATGATATGCTGACACAAGGACAGTGCCTCGATGTAGGACAGGACTTAAACTGCAGGCCCCAGTGGAGCCTATAAAAAGATGTGTGTATTTTCCTTCAGGAAACCCCACATACTCCATGTAGGAAAAGATGAAACTGGATTTTTTGTCTTTTTTGACAACGTAGCTTGAGAGGGTATGCTTTCATGGAAGCCACAGAAGGGTGTGCAATATAAAACAGTGCTGACAAGATGATGCAAAACTACCTGGTTTATGTCTCATAGCGATACATTTGTGAAGTTCAAAAAACAGGATCAACTACCTTAGTATAAACTGGAGTCTGATGCTGCCATAACTTGCGTTTATCTCTTAAACTTTTCCATTTGCTTAAAATTGTATTAATTATTTCTTATAGATGTATTAAGACAGTAACAACCTATTTTATTGCATTTTTATGATGGGCAGTTTCTGCCTATTATATTTTTCACATACAATTGAGGAAATAAGCCTTGCACAAAAAAAATTAATATTTATCTTTCAACTATATATAGGAAATTTTGATCTAGCTCCTCTGAATTGCTTGATTTCTTCATTCATTGGTACCTTTTCTTCTGCCTCTCAGAATGTACCTCTTCAGGAGTCATTGATTAAGAAGACGGAATTTTTGTTCCTGTATTCAAAGTAATCTTCATATAGGTTTGTACTGTCAAAGGTGATTACTGAGAGTTTTTAACTTTATGCGTCATTTATGTGTCTAAAGCCAGTCCTTCTAGATACTCAGCTACATATTTAGATATCTGAGTATCTTAGAAAATCTAGTCCATGAACTTCACAACCTCATCTACTAATTATGCTGAGAGAAATTGTAAACCTGGAACAAGAACAGGATTTCAAGCAAGACTTTCCAAATTTCTTATTTTGCACCATGGGTAAATGAACAAATATACACTTGTAATATAATTCATTGTTATTTTTCATACTACAATCCCTAAATCTTTAAGATTTTGACACTACTTTGTTGTCAAACTGCTATCACAACGTACTGTAACTAAAACCCAAAAATATTATTAAGGGAAAGATAAGTGGAACTAGCCTAAAACTTTAGGCCTCTTCAAGGCCTCATGTTCCCACTGCATTTCTCAGTGCAATTAAAATATAACAGATAAAGTATGTCTGTGGAAGAATATGGGAATATTCTGAGAGCACTTTAAAAACCATAAATTTTTTGCCATCCCTTTTGCAAACCATCCAAACAACTGCAATTCCCTCTTCAGATATTTCTGTAGTCTGTCTGATCAGTTACACTGAAAAATTTCCCTATTTCTCTGCTCATTTCTTAGAGTTTTAGGATTGCTAATTATACCCGGGCATCTTTTTTAAGCAAGTAGAAACTCCTGTTCATTAACTTACCAGATCAAGGCTCATCCGCACATGATGTAGAAGTTTAATAAACGCTCCTACCCCTGGAATATCTTCAATTCCCCACTTCAGTGTTGCCCAGATAGAGAGGAAGAGTCTGTATTTTTACTCTATTACTGAATATTTAACCTCTTTTGAGTATCTTTTACTGAATCCAACACTGCTGCCTTTTGTATTAGGATAAAGTGAGAGGCTCAACAAGATTTCTTTGAGTCATGAAGCAAGACTGTTGCAGAAAAGAAAGAGAAAACCATTATTGTTACAGGCAAGCACAAACCACAATTGTTGCAGGCAAGATGAAGCTGCTAACAATAAATTTTAAAATCCCCTAATAATTTGTGTTGAAAAATTGTTATATAAAGCAGAAAAAATAGGGAATCATTCATGACAGAGAAGCCCTCTCCAATTTCTCAAAAATCTACTGTAGGTTTGTTTTGCTCTTAATAACTTCTGTGATTGCTTTGAAAATGTAGGAAAACACTTAAAGTATTGATTTGTAATATAGAACTGTACATTGATTGCAGATCCTCACTTTTCTATTCATGGCTGTGATTGTGGATGTTTTGGTGGATATTGCAAAGCCCATGAACTGCAATTTGTGCCTTGCTTAGCAGCCCTAACGGATATTGTGGATGTTGGGGGTCAACAGCCACCTACCAAAACTCAGCAGCTACTGGGACCTGATCCTGGTCTGTGACAGGCGAGAGTAACTTGATCCTTTCAATTTACCCTGGATATCCTGAAAATAGATCTGGCTCTTTTTAGAGCAGATGAGCTGTAGAGAACATCAGTGGAAATGGAAACCAGCATGAGGCAGGCTTGCATTAAATAGCATTATAGGAGGCACACTTGCATTAAATATCTTTATAGAAGAATGCAGTACATGCTACTGAAACCAACTAGTGCTGTCATTCTTTATATCTGCTTCAAAATTATTGGTATCAGGATGGGGAGTTTTTGCAGTCTGTAAAGAATGAAGATGTACCATATCCTTTATAGCTGAGGGATGCATATTTTTAGGTGTAAGAATTAATGATTCACATAAAATATTGTAACCAAAAAGTGCACTTCAGAATAAAAACTCTGCAATTGACACTGAATTATTATTTTATTCTCTCTAGCAGTGTACGTGTCACAATTTTCTACAGAATGTGTGCCAAATCTATAGAGTGTTTAGTTTGCTGCTTGCCCACTGCCTACTTAATATTGATATTTTTTTAAACTATTGATGCCAGATTAGAAACCCCTAAGAGCAGTCTTCCAGTACTTGAAATTTCAAATTTTAAGCTGTTCCTTGTCTTGATGGACACAGTTTCAAACCTCCTTTCATTTTCAGTGTAATTTAATTGCTAGGTATTAGACATTGTATCTGTCAGACCTTTTATCAGCAGCAGCAAATTAGCCACTTAGACTTCTAACTATGAATATTTTCCCCTGCAGTTCACTGCATGAACTAGGACCACATTTTCTTTTGTCAGAAGAGAATTAATTCTAGAGGCCTGACTGAAACTCAGATAAAAGTTTTTTGCTTTTAAGTGTTTGCTTTTAAAGACAGCAGTAGGCAATTGCACTAAAATTCATGGGAAAAGAACCTACAAAAACTGGGACATGGTACATGAAAAATCAAGCTGTATTTATTTTCCCTGTTACCTAGAAGTGAATGTGGAATTGTATTTTTAATACTTATTTGCCAGAACAGTTTTGAGGATGAAACAATTTTCACTGGCACTGTTTCACTGATAGATCTGGACACAGGGCTCAGCTCCAGATTTCTGTCTACTCACCCAGAGGCGCTTGGAGACATTTCTGATGCTGTGATTCTAGCTCCTGGGCAAAGCAATCATGGACTCAGTGACCCCAGACCTCCTTGGCCCTTTGCCTCCTGTTTGTCTTCTCACAGGATGCACTTCACAAATGTGGTGCAATGTCCTGGCCCTCAGCATTATTGTAGCTCTGCCAGTGATCCCTGCATAGGGCTGTCATATCATCTAAAAGATGTCTATGCTGCCACTGTGGTGCAGCAAGATATAACTTGTGTGGCTCTTTGTGAGTGGAGGTTTTCGCTCTTCTGTTTTTTTTGTGGCAAGTACCATTTGCAGGAGAATGCATTTGGCACAGGGGAGCTGATGAAGCTTTTACTTTCCCTGCAGGAAGGAAAGGGGTTTTGAAGATATCACATACTGTTCAAGCAGGACGTGCTGATCCACACTTCAGTAAATGACCTCTCTTGCTAGATATATCAGCCACAATGTGATTTACTAATTTAACAAGTCTGAGAGAGCAAGAAGAGTGAGGTGGAAAAAATACAGAACAGAGAATACCACATGCAAATCATTGCTGCTTCTCACAAAGGTCAGTCTGTACTTAACCGTAATCAGCATATCCTGCTTGTCACACCTATCACTGCACTATGGATTGTATTTAGTAAAAGAAAACTCAAAAATGCACACAATATCAAATTAATATCTCTTGTGTGTATATATATATATATATGTAAAATAAAGCTTTCATGCCCATATACACATCCATATATAAAAGCACATTTATGTATATATATATGTGAATATATAAAAATTCCTATAAAGGGAGATTATTGCATACAGACACATGATGTACATAAAAGTGAATATATAGATTTGTAGGTACATGCAGAGCTCAGCATATTAAATATTATATAGTTATTACATTTTACATTTTACATTGCATTTACATTTTACATTACATTACAATATTTATATAATTATTACAATTATTGTTATTCTAGACATGTAATTTTCAACATGCTTCCCTGAGTTTTCACACTGCTTTCATCTTATTACCTAGTGAGCTTCTGCTTTTGATGTTGGCACACTTTTATATTTTTCAATTTGGTGTTGGATTTAAAAGTAAGTTTGCTGCACATGCTGAAACCATTTGCACTGCCTTTTTAACAACAATATAATTTCTAAAATCATTATTCACTGACCATGTTTTTTGGCAGTAAAGGAGAACCTTTGCTGACCTTACATTGAGAAAGGCCAGGGTTATCTCTTGTTAAGCCATGAACTCCTAATTTGAATTTGTAATGTTTTACACAGAGACATTTTAAAAAAGAAATGATCTTTTTGTGTATGCTGTACAGTAACTCTAATGAACCTAAATTGCACAGGGAAACATATTGGCCTGTAGGAAATCAGCAATAATGTTGGGGTTTGCATAACTGAAGCAGAATGTGCCCCTGGAGAGGTGCAGGCTGTACTGGCAGCATGCTGAACACAGTGCAGTGATGGATGATGAATGATTGCCCATGGGAGAAAGCAAAGAATGAAAGATGTACCTACACCAGCACAAAGCTGTACCATATGGCAGCACCTGTGAAGGGAGAATGGAGAATGCATTCTATCCTGCTTCCTCTTCTCATGCCCACTCCAATATATCTTGCTAGTGTGAGAAACCTAAACCACAGTCATATGAAATATCCTCTGTAGGTTCTGGCTGTCTTTGGAAAAAGAGAAGTTGACTTAGACACGGTTTGGTTTTATCTCTTAGAGCTCACAATTTGATTTAGATTACTAACTTAAGGCTAAGGTTCTGGATGGAAGCTCAAAGCCTAAGTTTTTAGAGATCAAATACCTGCATTATGGGGAAAAAGAAAAGAAAAGGAAATCAAATACCTCTGTGCTTGCATGAGGAATTAAAGCCTAGATTTTTTTTTTTTTAAGTTTATTCTTTCTACATTTGTCATAAGACTGAATATTAGGAACAAGAAAAGGAAAGGTGAAAAATTGACAGATTGAGTCTATAAGTGTGACTATATTCCCTGGTTATTTTGACTGAATGAGGATGACTAAACAAATTAAGGATTTTCTGTAACTTTAATGGAAGTTCTTTATGTGTATCGAAAAATGGATAAATCCTTCCAGAAAGCAGACATGAGAACCAAAAGGTAAATTTCTTCACTCTCCATTATTTATCCTCAATTCTCAAGAAATCCACTTTGGATCTGTCAGCCTAATTACTTCTGTACAATCTAAAATTGAAGGCATAGATCCCCTTTGTAGATTTATGATGGTTAAATGTCTCAATTTTTTAATATAAAGGCTGAATCAGGACTTTTTATTTTGAATGATGCTATTGCATTGGAAGATGCAGACTAAAATTTTACCATTTATTTTAAAGGACTGCCAAATATTGTTTGCTAGATATTTTTATTCCACTCCATTAAAAGAAGTTTTTAGAGTAAAGTGAGGGTCTGTGATTGATCAAGTCCTAATGTTCCTATTTATTATATACCTGAGAGCTAGATTAAACTGCAGTCCTGGCAACTGGAAAAGCTTCCTTAATAATTTCCTTGGAATGGGCTAAACTGTAGAGTAGTACCTCAAATGCTGATACAGCTCCACATTACAGGGCTTCATGTGCTGGTCTGCTGAGCTGTCTAGGTGAACCAAGAGAGAAGCATGATGATATATGCATTCTCTTATTCACAAGTCAGCACTGAAAGAGACAATTTTCACCTGTTGAAGCCCTTGCTAGCTGCTTAAGTCACAGTCTTTCCCCAGGAATATGTGCAACATTTCATAGCTCTTTAAAAAATCTGAGCCCAGTGCTGTTCCTTCTATTTTTTAAATTGAGTAATGATGATAAAATCTGTGGTATTCCCTGGGCTGCAGGTTTTAAAAATTACTTGTTTGCATGTGAAGACCTTGTGTGCCACTTCCAGCAGACACACCTCCTGATCATCAAAGCATGTTAAAGAGAGAAATTAGCCTAGGGGTTTTTTTGGATAATGAAATGTTGAGATTAAATTGTTTAATAACTCAGAAAAAACCCCCTGTCAATTGATATTTTCCTCTCAAGGATTACTTTAAATTCTACTTGTGTAAGCATGGGGTCCTACATGTCTAGAAAGGTGATATGCCATTTGTTGTAGTAGACTTTGCAGAATTTTATGTACATTTATTTCCCTCAAGAATATAATTATTCCTCTTTCTGTCCCTCAAATATCTATTAAAATAATATTTAGGAAAAGTATTGAAGCCAGGAGAAGAGAGTTTTCTTTCATCCTGAGCCTTTATGGAATATGAATCAACTAAAATTAGTGTTATGGATACTCGGCACTAGAAATTTTCATCAATATTTTAAAGGATATTTCTATACACTGAAGTGTGTTTCTTTTGTTTTGAATAAGAAAGTCATAGAGACTCATCTAGGCTGGAAGAGATCTTCAGGACATCCAGCACAACTATCCACATAGCACTACCACTGAAATCCCTAAATTACTAAAGTGTCACCCAGCACCAGATTCAAATGCCCCTTGAACAGCTCCAGGGATGGTGACTCCACCACTTCCCTGGTGACTCCACCCAATGTCTGAACATCCTAGCAGTATTTATTTTTTCTAATATCTAATCTGAATATCCCATCTCAATTAAGGCTATTTCCTCTGATCCTCTCACTGCAGGAATGGTAGAAAACATGCACCTCACCTACTGCAACCTCCTTTCAGCTGGTTGTAGAGAGCAATGAGATTCCCCTTGAGCTTCCTCTTCTCTAAACTAAACAAATCCTCTTCCTGTGGGAGACTGGACTTAATTATTAATGGACATTAATTATTAATGATTAATTACTTAAAACATTTGCCCATTTGAGAAGACACTGGGATGCTTTGGTGAGACTTGGTTTGCATCCCTTGAGGGAGGAGATCAGTTTTTGGGTGTGTAATGGCTAGTCTGCCTATGACAGAGGAGGTGAACTATCACTACTAAAAACTGGACTTTGAGGCCAATAAGAGGCAATTCCTGCAGTATGGGATTTTAGGAGGGCTAATTGACTTACTTTACATAACTCTCTGAGTTGTAAAACTGCGCCATGCTGCTTCCCCCAGGGAAAGCATGATGGGGCATGACTAGCTCAGCGGCACTGATGTAAAAGGCAGCCAAGGAGGAGTCATAAACCATCAGAGATGCCCAGATCCATTCCTGAAGCTTTCTACCAAAGGACTGCACATGATCCAAATGTGTCTGTTGCAAGAGACCGTGTAAAACTTGCCACCACACAGGAGAGTCACCAGGGTGTTCCCATCTAGCCTGAGTGTATTTTAACCTACCAGACTTTGTGTTTTGAGGGTTCCTTCCCCCACTCCTGACAGATCAAGACCATCACTTCCACCAGCGGACAACTAAATTACAACAACCAAGCCTTGTTGTGAGATCCATGGGTGGTGATTTTGTATCTTTCTACTCTTATCCTTTTGTTCTCTTTCTATATTTTCTTTATATGTTTTTTCAAGTTATATTTTTAAGCTTTCGTATTGCTATGTTACCATAGATAATAACCAAATGGATACATATCTGCCCTTCACTGCAACTAGATTGTTCTAAAATAAAACCTGCATATATCTATATTTACAAACATGGATCATTCATTGTTGTTTCACTCTAATTTGCTGCACGAGGGTCTCACCTTCACAGGGGCAGGCCATAACAGTTCTCTCCTCATTCCTCAGAAGACTTGGGTTCTAGACTCTTCACAAACCTTGTGGCCTTTCTCTGGACCCACTCTGGTGCCTCAATGTCATTTATAAATTAAAGGGGCCAAAACTTAATGCAGCACTTGAGGCATCACCTCACCATTGCTGAGTGCAAATGATCCATTTCCTGTTCCTTCTGGCCACACTATTCTTGATATAGACATTATTTTTTGATTACAGGATAGGGGAGAAATATTTAAAGACATGACTCTTGATTCCTTAATGTTTTTTTCTCCTTATTCTAGATATATAATGTTCCTTTTGAGAAATCTATGAAATTTCAAAACAGAGGGAATATTTCTGAAATTTTTGAAGGATAAGACATAAACTATCATTCATTGTAGTGTCTCTGCTTAAGCTTCCCTGACAGTTTCAGTGAATTGCGGACATTTTTCTAGCTTATCAGAAGAAAAGTATCATAATTTTAGGCTATTGCCCTCATGCACTTTCCACTCAGTTCATACCTCTGTGTGAGAGAAGGATGCTACAAATTCTTTTCCATCAAACCCTACCTCTTACCACTTATGTTTTGGCAACATCCGATTTGCCTGCCTTTTCCTACAGTGCTGCAGAGAAATGAGAATGGTGCAGTGGTGCACATCCTGCAGGTTAACATTTGGGCAGTCTTCAGGGACTTGTGAATATTTTTTGGGACTCCAGTGAAAATGATTTCTGAATGATCAGCTAATTCCCACTAACTGTGATACTCGGTGGACACCTATACCTTGACAATACCCAAATTTGCATGTCTGGGTAGACAGGAAGAAAATGCTTCATGGTACAGAGAACTGACTGCAGCTTCATGGCACGTGTCCAGGTAATCACATTAGATGTGTTTCTAAAGTGTTGTTATAGCATACCAAAATGTTGCCTGAATTTTAAACATATATAAAAAATACAGACTCAGTTGCCACGGTAGCTGTCCTTCCAAAGCCAGCTCCAACAAGGAAAATTATAGCTCAGCAGTTCAATTGACACAGTAGTAGGAAAATGTTGGTGTGAAATATACTCAAAGTAATTTCAATTAACAATAATTAAATTGTAATTAGTTTAAAAACAGGATGCCAGGAATGAGGAATAAGATGCACAGCAGCTCTACAGGTGATAAATGAAGACCTGGCCTGCTGCTCACCTGGGTTTTCCAGGTTTCTTCTAGGCAATGATAGTATCTGGAAACATGGAAGCAAGCGGAACAGCAGTTAGTGGGAAGATATGATGTGTAGAGACAGGGAAGAAGTAACAAATACATTCAGCCTGATGGAAACAAAATGAACCCAACGTTTTCTCAGCAGCTACCTCCTGACTTAGGAGGAGAAGAGAAACAGTTGTCAGCCAGGATGAAGATATCACAGAAGAGAACAGCACTACTGCTGTTCTCAAATTTTAATAGAGAGTATATGCATCAGCATAGAGATCAGAGCTTCAAATATAACTCAGACAGCTGGATACTGCTGCAGTGCTTATCTTGGCAGAGGCCTTGCAACTCCAGTTTTTTTCAGGAAGGTGTTTGTTTTTAACCTGAAGAATTAGTTGAGCAAATACAAAAGCAACTAAGTTTCAGTGATACTCTCAGTAGCAACCCCCTGTGTGCTTGCCGACCTAGAGTCCTTACAGATAGCTAGGCAATTTATGTTCTAACAAAAGAAAGAAAACAAACAACACCACACTTTGCTTTCAGTAGTCTTCCTTAAATGCATAGAAGTATACAAAGATTTTTTAAACAGTAAAACAGAAATAATAGTAATAAAAGTACAATATACATGCTTAACAATGCCAGATATTTATTTTCCTTAGCTGCTTTGTTTTGAGTCAAACTTGTCAAGCACTTGGGAGTCTTGTTCTCAACCTGATTTCTGCCAAGCAGGGGCAGATGACAGGACCAGAGCTTTGCATATTAGCAGAACATCCACTCATTTGCTATACTCTTGATTATCTCATTACAATTTAATCACATAAACCAAGCGTAACCAGATGAGTCAGGGAGCAGGTGAACCAACAGACACTGTGACAAACTTGTCTGATTGCATATTGTTCTTTGCTCAGCTGCAGAGAATGGTATTTTTTCAGGAAATATGATCTCCTGGTAAGTCTGAAACAATGTATATAGAAATTAAAAAAAATCAATCATATATCTGAATCAAAATTTTGCTGGTAGTAGATGGTGGATGGTAAAACATGCCTTGTTTATGTTATGGATGCATTAATTTAGGTTGTTCATCTCATGTGATAGTTTTGTTCCTCTAGAAGTTGTGAAAAGTACTAAACCTAAACTCAAAATTTGTTTGTGTGAGGAGAGGAAATCGTGAAGTGTACAAGGTCTTTATACTTCATCTTTGATGGTATTTTTTATGAAGTTTCAAGTATGAGATTGACAAACTTGTTCATTTGAATAGCTGAGATAGCAGCAATTCATAGCAGAAATCATGATAGAAGAGCTCACATGGTTTTTCAAGGCTACTGTTAATCAGGTTTTTCAGTAATTATGAAAATGAACAGGGTCAGAATCATGCATTGAGATTCTTCCAGACCAAAAATATGTGTTAAGCATTTTCTTGGCAGATTTCTTTTTTTGTGTGTCATTTGGGGCAGCTTGCTCAAGTCATGCTGCACAGTGCTTTGATCTTTATTTTAGACATTCCCACAGAATGATTTTCAAGGATTTTGCAGCTGACTGCTCTGAACAAAAAGCTTGCAAGAGAAATGACATTGTAAGAGTAAAAAGCCAATTTTTGAAGAGGGCTGTTGTGTGTCCAGTTGTTGACACTGATTTGCAGATAGGGAATGATGAAGGACTATTCTGAAAATCTGGCTGCAATATCAATCTGAAACTAAGTGAAGCTGCACTAAGGAAATTAAAATCTTCTTTATGATTCAAGTAATAATTCAACTATTCTCTATTTAAAAAAAAAAAAAAATCACAAATATTGTCTCCATAATCTCACTCTTCCCTGGAGCACTGAGCAGTATTTTTTTGGTGATCCTCACAATAACCTTTTTTATTTTCCTATGGACTGCATAGATCAACATGAATATTAGTTAGATAAATAATAAATCAGTTACTTGTGGTTTTAAATGTTGTTTACCCAATTGACCAAATTGTTCCTGCTAAACTGTCCTTCTCCATTTCAGCTGCTATTAATACCCACAGCATGACTTGACAATTAATTGTCTATTTAGTACTGTTGTTCTGAGGAACAGTTGAAAACTTATGCTAATAAATTACTTGATTAGTGTCATTTGACACAATGTGAACAATTTGTCAGTGGCAAGTGTTATTCCTCTTGAGAGAGTGAAGGTTAAGCAGAGACAAAATAGAAAAGCAAATTTGTGAACATCAGCATCATTATTCCTGGAACAGAACATGAACATCTTTCTCTCATTCCTCTCTCATGGAGATTCTTGTTTGCTTTTTGATTACCTTTCCTGATGACCAAACTTTTTCATTGCTTTGCCTTCTAAAGGACTAAAAATGCTACTCAGAGTCTGAGAAAATAAATGCTAAAATATTTCCATACTTTGAATTATAGTAATTGTTGTCCTTAAAAAATATATACACTATGGTACAAATATTTAAAAGGAAAATATGGATTGCTTTAAAAATAAATTTTCAAAGCAAAATCTTTTTAGAAAGCTTTTTCTTTCTTTATTTTTTTTTCTTAATTCTAAATGGAATCTTGTTATTTCCAGCAGTTAGCCTAATATAATCAGTAGGATATGATTTTTTCCATCTTGATAAAATCCATTTAAATGGTAGACTTTACAGAGTGACTGTGCTTTTGAAGCAGTGGGTCATACCAGAGTGAAAGTGGTTTCATGATTTAAGGCTGAATATGTAACACAATAGTGTTTACATTCTGTAACTCTGCCAGATCTCAATAAAAATTCTGTTTCCATTTGTTCCAAAAAGATGCTTTTGTGAGGCTACTGTTGTAGCTACTGTACAAATGCAGGACAAAAAAAAATGTGCCCAATATTCTTTGCTTGAAATTTATCACATGAGATAGACATGCAAGGCCTAATTTGTGGTCTTAAATGAAAAGCAATGTAAATTACAAGATAGTGGGTATGACAGGTAGTCACTGCTGCACATTTTCAGCTTTATTATTGTTCTATAGGAAGGTTTCATAGATTGTTTACAGAAAGATATTGTGGTGCTGATTCTCCAAATGCTGAGTGTCAGCATAAGGGAGAGAAGAGTGATCAAAACCAAACACACAGAAATAAAAGGGCAGCGAGAGCTGTCATCATGAAGCAATCAGAAATGAAACTGATTTTTCTTATTTACTGTAGGAAGAGTTTAAAAGGCAAGTGGAATTGAAGACCAATTGCAGAAATTTGCTATTACTGCAAAAAGAAAGAAGCGATAAAAACATTCAGAGATATGAATCGTGGTTAAAAAGACAAATCTGTTGTTTGAACTGTCATAAAAATTCAGAATGGTTAGCAACAGAACCCCAGTCTTGTTCAGAGGAAAGATTTTTGCAACAAATGGAATGTAAAATGAGCGAGAATTTTCGTTGAATGAAAATATGTCTTAGACACCTTTTGCTGATTGATTCTGAAAATATAATTTGCAGTGTTGCTAAGTTTCTTGACTCTTTTTGCAGGCGTTTTATCCAGTTTTACTCATAGCTCCATTTGAGAGTAAACAGTTGTCATAAATCATTGCAAACCATTCTCAGACCTCTGCCTGGTAAAGAAAGCAAAAATAAGGTTAAACAGAAGTTTCTCCTTGGATTCAAGCTTAGAGAAGACAAATGTTGCTTTATTAACCAAAGTTCATTTTACAAAAAAAAAGGTTTCTACCAACAGACTGGACAGTAATTAGGAATAATCTATTTGATATTGTCTTTCTTTTGGA
Organism: Pycnonotus jocosus; assembly: GCA_013400435.1. Taxonomy (NCBI): domain Eukaryota; kingdom Metazoa; phylum Chordata; class Aves; order Passeriformes; family Pycnonotidae; genus Pycnonotus; species Pycnonotus jocosus. The sequence goes on along the minus strand of VWYP01020132.1, from coordinate 34,806 downwards.
AAAAAAAAGGAAATCTCCAGTTCTATTGCATGCATGTTCTTTATGTGTTGTAGACTTTCACACGCCTTAGAGAGATGGTGTCCTTTAAATGAAATAATAAACAAGAAAATATAATACAACTTCTTAAATAGTTCAGGAACCAGGAGAAGACCTGACATCAGTCCTTACACCAACAATTTGCTAAAGGGAGTCTCATAAAAATTAGTGAAGAAAGTTACCTGAGAGATCATCAGTCTGGGTCTTCACAGGGCCAGAAACAGTTGAACTTAGAGCAGCAAACAAGCAGAGTTGTGGACTCTGTGGAGGGGGGAATTTGATCAAGACATAATGAGTAGAGACATGTAGAGCAAATAGAAATAGGAAAATGATTTCTTAACCTGACAAGAAAAGTGCTGTCATCTTAAAGTTGGAAGTCTGCATATTTTTATGTTGTATTCTAGTTCCAGGGAGAGTGAGGATGTGCACAGTAGGAAGATCAGAGATGATAAAGATTACATTTTCTTTCACTTAGACTTCATTGTTCCAGACAAGCGAATTCTTGACATATTTGGTGGACCAAAACAGCTAGCAACCCGAACACTTAGAGACCTGGAAGTGTCCAGATGGAATGATATATTCTGCACACATTCACTGACAACCTGCCTGTATCACAAATATAAGAGTTTAAATAATACATTGCTTAAGGAAAAAGAATGACTAAGATGGTGAGATCTGCCTCCAATGGAAAGAGATTTGTTTTGATCAAGAGCATTGACAAGAGATACATAGGAATAAGACATTTAAGAAAAAAAAGTGAAGAGGAGCTACTCTTAAAATTTAGTTCCAAAAATCAGAGAAATATTAATGCAATTTTTTTCCCCCTGACTTATCATTGCTAGTCATCCAGCCTAATCAGCTGATGAAACATCAAGCAGTAAGCAATATCATTGCACACTATTCTAACATCAATGTGGTGGTCATTTGCACCGTCTGTCATGCAAACATTGTTGGACAGAGAAAGCATTTCCTGAGAGCAATGTTTAAAAGGCTTTAAGAATCAGAGGAACAGTTCCTGTACCAAATATTGAAGAAATCAAAGGTTTCTACAGACAAAACAGAGGAAGGAAACAGAGGAACGGAACAGAATACTTCTGCTGTGTCCTGGAAGACGCTCTGCTTCAGCCCTATTCCTGCCATTCCTATTGAATCAAAAAGATGAAATCCACACTAAGACTGTAACAGAGTGGTGTATTTTAAAGACAGAAATAATGCAGAGCACATGCATCCTTACATGACAGCATGGTGCAGAGGAAGAGTAAGCACTGCATGTTGTTATATGCTTTGGACACCACCACATTGTCTGATACCTGTAGCTGCTGCTGAACCTGACACCATTCACTGTATTCATATCTTTCAAGCCTTGGTGGTTCCTTTTACACTGTACTTCCCTGCACTGTGAAGCTACTCAACATAACATAAAAGAAACAGGTAGGCTAACCATGCTAATGCAGAGCTCAGCTGGAGGGAATCATCAGGCCTTCTCAGCAAAGGTAAATCAGTGCACATTTGTGCAGCTGCAAGAGCTCTGTGCAGCTGCTGTTTGGCTGCTCCTGGTACTTGAATGAGATCATTTACACTGTCTAAGTTTATCAGGATGCTACAGTGCCAGCTGAAGTATGGGTATAGCCCACCTCTAGAGCAATAAGGATATCTTAAATTCAGTGCAATAACCATGAAATCTCAAAAGCTCTCCAACTGGAATAATTGTTCTGCCTTTGAAAATTCTTCTTTAATTTCAAACCTATAGCAAGGCACTGTTCAGTAAAATCAACATTAGCAGATAGTTCCCTAAAGCCACTGCTTTATTTAAAAGGCAGGATAAAAAGTAGTTGTCTGTGTTATCACCACATGTTAAGCATTTGTGTCTCTAGTTAAGTGGCAACCAATGTAAAAATAGTCACTTCTAGAGGTTTTTCTCCCTGCTGTTCTAGCTTATTCTAATTAAACATGTTTGATTTTTAGATTTGGGAGATTATCTCTAGTATTAGGCCCCTACTTGCAAGGGTTTGCAAATCAAGAGACTAAAAGCTTTTTAATGTCCTTTTTTTTTTTTTTTTTAAATGGTATGTTAACTGTCATATTCCAGTGTGGATATTGTTACTTAAATCCCATAAGCACCTCCGCTGAAACAAAGTATGTCCCATAAAGCCTAAAGGATGTTCTGTTTAGACAACACAAAATCAGAAGGAGTTAGAACAAGATATTTTTCCTGTACAGGTTAGAATGTTCTTGCAATACAAAGAAACAGTTTATTCCCAAGAAATAAACACTGCTAAATGTCATCACATGTTACTGTCACATGGAATTAAATTTGAGAAGACTGCTTATTTGCCAGTGTAATTAGATTGCATTTCCTACAGTAGAAAGATGCTTAGCTTTAAGGAGCTAGGGATGCAATTTCTCTGAATGACTGCCTTATGGTTAGAAATTGCCTCAGGAGAAAAAGCAACAACTGTATTTCTGAGCTCAGTGGTGCAATGGGATATCCATCCCATGACTATTTAATAGACTTTTTGAAGAAAGCTTGTTCTTGATCTTTTATGGCCATTATAAGTATTTTGTCAATATGAAAGTTGGCAGATAAACATGAATTACCTTACAAGTGTTAGTGAAGATAGTGTCTATTAAAAACTTCCAGCTAATATAATTTTATATGAGCTTACAACCACTTTATTTTGTGTGCAATTAGTGAGAAAGCATGCTTCTGTGTGTGAGAGCATGCTTATATGCATTACTTAAATTCCCCCAAAGACTATATTGGTGTATTCTACAAAGAATACAGGAGCAAACCATTAAGGCTAAATAGTCTGACTGGTTAAAATTATGTTTGACACTAGAGGCCTTGAATTATTAAAATTAAAAGACTTTTTACTTTGTGAATTGTCGTTTCCAGCAGCACAAAATTTTCTAGAACATCTTGGAATATTTTAATACTCAAATAATTTGAATGCTCAGCATTAACAAATATTTGGATCAGTTAGTATAAAAGAATTCACTATTAACTTCAAGATAGCCCAATTTCTACCAAAAAAAAAAAAAAGTATTAGTAAGTGTAAAAACCTTTGCTGAGAGGACAATGATTTTGCTGGATAGTGTTGTCTGTGGAATTCCTTGAGGTTTAGACTTAGGGGCAGTCTCTTTCTACTAATGACACTGGTGCAAATAGCAGGATCATGCTAATGAAACACAGATGACGCAAAGTTGAGAGACAAAATCAGCACAGAAGGGGATTGGAATATTTTACAGGCAGATGAGGGCAGAGAGCTGCCAGCAGAAGGAGGATGGCAGAGAGCTGCGAGCAGAAGGTGGATGGCAGAGCTGCAGGTCCACTAGGACGCTCCTTATGAATATGAAAAACATCTAAGTCCTGTGAAGAGAAGAGAGAAGCGTCCTTCTAAAGGAATGGGAGAACAAAATCCATGTGAAACCCCTCCACCATTTGTCAACTTTTTAGTAGATCTTGGTCACTTTATAAAAACAGCTGTCTAATACTGATGCTTGTGACAGCAGGACAGCATTCCATGTTCTTATGTTTAGTGTTTCTTTCAATAACAAAGCTAGAATTTGCACACAGAGAAGAACAAATATTAAAAATGTTGCATTAAAACTACTAAAAACTGCACTCAGAAAATGTCATGACATAACAGTATCTCTAAGATCTGGTCAGTTTGGCTCTAACGATAATGTTAATTTCTAATTGAATTCTACTGTTATACCAATTCTAATATTTGGAACCAAAATGCAAATGCATATTACCCAGTGGAATAGGTTTAGAGTGGGGAAAATTACTCCTTTATCAACTTATCACACTACTGCTCGGACATGAATTAAGTTTATTCAAGAGATAAATAAAATCCAATATTCTTATGGTACTGAGGCTTATAGTACAATAGAAAATGTTTTTCCTTAGGTGGAGGTCATGATTCAAAGCTAGTTTGGAGACATCTGTATTGGGGTTGGAAGAGAGATGAAAAATGTTTTAACATGCCTGGATTTAGGTTGATGATAAAAATCCCCAAAATAGTGGAATTAAGAAAACATTGTCTTTTAAAAGAAGTGATAACTGAAGTTTTAAATTAAACCATTACCATAAAAAAATACTCCCACATACCAAACTCTAAAAAATTTGAGCTTTGTGGATAGCTCTTTGTATCTTATTCAAGGTAAAAGTTGTGAATGCTGCTTCAGTTCTCGAAGCACCTGCTTCACTTCTCTCCTGTGATTTGCCTGTCACTAGGCATGAGTCATGAATATTTCTGGTGACCTCTGCACTTCTTATCAATGAGCAGTGAGTGGATAAAGAATAAAGAGTCAGCGAATGACAGAGGATCTTATGAGTGACAGTTTGAGAAACCCCAAGAAAATTCCAGTGATTGCAGTAAAAATATTATTATTAGTGGTATTATTTGCACGTCCTTTGTTGTATTTATTGCTTCAGTTATACCACTAATAAAATATTTAAAGCATAACACTGAAGTACAGATAAATGCCTTTGAGGTTATTTTTTAAAGCTAAGGAGTTATGAGAAAGGATTCCTAAAATTTGATAACTTTTCTGAAATTCATTTGAAAATTGAAAAGTGAGTAAAAATGTCTAAGCATGAAAGAAGCTGTTTTATATTCTTTGAGAATGAGACAATAAATAAACAATACATAGTAAGCACTAGACAGTGCGGTGAGAAAAGCGAATGTTATCCTAATTTACAACTTTGTTAAGATGTTTTTGTTCTTAAATATTTTTATTATTTTATGTGACTGGATAAAACAGATTGTTTGAATTTTAATTTGGTTTAAGTTTAAAATTTCCCTTAGTGGTAGTTGAAACTTGACCTTTTAAGCTTATAGGCAACCATAAAACCACCATTACTTTAGATGTAGTTTATATATACAAAATATATATTTTATATACCGAGTACTTTGTAGACCTATGTTTCAAATATTTTAAAAGTGATTTAGCTGAAGTGATACTTCAGCTATGTTTCAGATATGTTTCTGAATTAACAGAATTCACAGTGTAACATTATCACAACTATTTTAAAACCAATTCCAAACATGTAGCTTCAAGAGAACAAGTAAAACTCTATTTTTAATAATATTTTTATGTACTTTAGTTACAGTAACCATATATATCACTTACACAGATAGCTCGAACACATAGGTGCACATGTACACAAAATAACTGGCCTCACTTCTTTTAAAGCATTTTTCCCTTGTTATTGGATTTTATATTGCTATCCAGTACTGCCTTGATTATTTAAAAAATAGTTCAAACCATTATAAATTTTAATTATGCTGTTTTCTAAAGTTTGAATTGACCATTGTAAAAAAAGGAAATTTATTAACCATGCAATATGCACATTTCTTAGCTTAATGAGATATATTTGCTTTATGTACAAACATTAACAATAGTGGGGAAAAAAACTTAAATAAACAAAATGCCTGAGCAGAGTGAAGAGCCCTGCTCACTTACATAGACATCTTAAAAGTTATGTATCTGCTCAGTGCCAAGAGATTAAGATAATTGCTTCATACAATGTAAGCTTTTATAAAAGGCTTTTCTTCCCACTGTGACATGAAGCTTTGAAGAGGGTTTCCACAGAGATATGAAGCTTTTTCTTATGAAAGGACTTGCTCAGACTTCAAACATTTTTCATATTAATGGAAAGAAAAGTAATCGCAGAAATGATAAGCTTGCTCCAAAGGCAAAATTCAAGACTGCAATATGTACATCAGACAAAAAATCATGAGAAACAAAATATCCTCCTCATCAGACAATATAAGTATCTTTATTATGAGTCTATCTTCAGTAGAAAAACACCTTTTAGCAGAGCTAACTGTAGACTTCACAGTATTACAGATTTTTCTCCAGGTAACAGATAAGATAATTTCCAACCTCTGCATGGAAATCTCAAATACTTTTTGAGTCTTGAGTAGGATAGGTGCTGCCTACTGAAGCTGGCTTTACTTGGTAACTAAAGTTCTGCCAGTGGTGGGAAATATTGTACAATTTTCCAGACAAAACTAAGGGTTTAAACTCTGTCCAGCTTCCTTAGCAGCAATAGGTAGAAGGCAGAGAAGTCAAAGCTTCCCTTGAGCTCTGTCTCGTGTTCCTCACTGCTAGAAGTGTAAGGGCTGGTTCCTGCCGTGGTCCTTTTCCCCCTGAACTGCTGCTTCTTCTGTGAACCATCACTGCATCACTTCTAGGAACCATCACTGCTAAGGGCCAACTAAGAAAACTGCTTCCCGATATTCAAGAAACTTATTATTTATTGAAATACCTGGCCATTCTTCTCTATCCCTGTCAGGGAGCAGTGAGGGTCAGCAGCTCCCTGAGTGATGGGAAGCCAAGACTTGACAGTGACCCAACACAGGCTTGGCCCTTTGGGTAAACTTTTTATAGAAACCTGTTCAAACCATACATCTGTGTGTTCCTGGAGAGAAAAAATATATCATAATTGTAAAGGGAAATGAAACTAGTGTTTCTTCAAAAAAGGATTTTTCTTTGACCTGAAAATCCTAATATTTCAAAATTTTTGCTCCAAATTATCCCAGAAATACATTTTTTTGGTGGTTTTTTTTTTCTTTTTTGCATTATGTTAAAGCAAACAGACAAACAAACAAACATAAAATTTCCAAGCCAACACAAACTGAAAATGTCAATACCATTAATTATTAATCAAATAATTATAAATTATTTTATACCATTTAATTATTAAAGTCAAAAAATGTTTCAAGAAGCAAAAAAGTACATGTTTTTTCTTTCCCTGTTGACAATTTGTTGCTGTTTCTAACAACATGTTTCTTTTTGCATGTCTTGGTTCTAACAAAGCTGGTTTTATAATCAACACCTGCTTTGTTGAAAAAGTTTCCATGTGCCTTACTGGAGGATTTTGATTTGCAAGGAAGAGTATGTGAAGAACCATGTGCTCTGGCTGTGTTCACAAAAATTATATATTAGAAAAAAAAAAGTCATCAAAACATTTTATAGAATGTAAACATTATGAGAAAAGGAAGCAAAGGGAAAAGATGGAATGTGATACAGGATGACTATGAGATATGAGAAAGAAAAAAATTACATGAGAACTAGATTTATTGGTAGAGCCAGAACTTGTTCAGTTTGAAACTCAAGGGATTGACAGATCCAGCTAGCCATTGTGTTGCTGAAAACTGAAAACTAAAATAGTACAGCTCAAATACTCCTTTCAGAGAGAAATGCAAGAGTGATATAGCTTTGTGTGTGAAATATGTATTTCTTGCTATACTTATTGGCATATATAAATATAGCCTCATATATGTGTTTGTGTGATATGTACATATTAAATCTGATTCAATCATTATAAGAGCTGTGAAGAGTGCTCATGATGGATAAAAATGACAGCTCAGACATCCCACAGAACTGCATCCACTTTGAAAATTATTTGAAAAATATTTTTAAAAATGTCCATGGTAAAATAATGGATTGAGGAAAGCAAAAGTTACTGTTTTTTTCTGGAGAAAGAATAGGTAAATTCAAGTACTGTGAGATAGTAATTGCAAAAATAGTGATATTCATAGTACAGTGTAATACAATGGTTTTATCTTCACATAGTGTTGGAAACAACTTCTAGATATTATTACCCTGCTGCTCATCTTGCTTTTCTTCCTCAACTATACAATTATCAATTTGTGTGTCAAAGAAGACAATCACAAGTGGGCTAAGAAGGATAAAGGCAAGTCTGAAATCACCATATTGTTAGTAGTTTTAAACAAAAGATCAAAGTTATGGGATGCTGGTTGAAAAACTGAGGGATGAAAAGACTCATTGAAGACCTGGGCTTTGTTACAAGACATTCCACTAATTTTCTCTTGTCATGTTATCAGGAATTTTTTAAAATATAATTATTATTTTTAATATATAGTATTCAATAATAATGAAAGACAGCACTACTGGTGTAATCAGTGAGGTAGAATCCAGGTCTGTAAATCAGTCACTAGAGGAGGCAGGGTAGAGAGGGACTTGATATCAGAAAGTCAAACAGTTCCACATGTTCTGCTTATGTTCATGACTGTTATATATTAGAAAAAAAAATCATCAAAGTACCTAAGGAAAGATCTGTAGTACAGGTTCATGATGAACAAAAATGTTAAATGTGATTTTATTGACTTGTTCTTCTGCTGTGTCAGTAATCTGACTTTTTCCACGAATAGCAAAAGGGAATGCATAAGAAGAGCAACATGACTATTGTCTTAGAAATAAAGAATAGTATTATACTGTACTGTTTCCAGAGCAATATATGACAGTGTTTTCATGTGATTCAATTAACTTGTGCTCCTTTACAATAGATTATTTTCTACACCTGCATTTCAACATCAAAAAATTTAGCTATTGATTTTGTTTTTTCTTTCATCCTTCACAGTAAGTTGCCTTATATACAGTGAAAAGTGCTGACAGTTCCAAAAGAAAATTACCAATTGGCAGACATATAGGATTTCACAGATAGCTGGTTAGGTTGCTTCTGTAATGGAATATTCACAAAGTTGTGCCAATAAATTAATGACAAATGGAGCTCAGAGCCCCTCCAGGATATGCTTCCTTGGTTCTGTAGCTCTTAGAAGATTTCATTACTACTTTACCTCTTTTGTGCACTGACTTATTTGTCACAACATTTTAATCAAATTGCTTTGTTTATATCCCAAACCTTTAAAAACACAAGTTGAAACACAAAACAAGAATGTCAAATGATTCCTTTTTTAAATCAGTATCTCTGCATTCTGAGAATCACTCAGTGAAAAATAATTGGGAAAAAAATCCTCTTTGTATTAAAGGTTCATAGAATACTATGATTTGTTTCTTTTGAACATTGCCGGTAGTTCCAGATATTGACAAAAGAACTCTCAGCTTGCCCATTCAGTAGATAGCAATTTCTACTACTCCAAACAAGAAGGATATTAGCATTGAGCTTAATGACATGTAGCATTGAGACAAAAGAATTTTTCATAAACCAGAAAGAAAATCTGTAACTTTCTGCCAAGTTATTAAAAATGATGATTAATAATAATATACATATTCTTAAATTTAGAAGATATAATACATGCATTGAAAAATTATTCTTAGTATCTGCAAGAAAGTAAATTTACAATAAAGCCTAAATTGTAATCCCTCAGGTGAATTACTGGAAAATTGGAACACTTGATATTGACTACTGTGTGTCTTGTAATATCTCAACACTGCAATTAGCAAAAAAGCTCATTCATTTTCAAAGCAACAGAACTAACTTAATGTCTGTCTTTCCTTCTCACATTATGAAGACAATTGCACTTTTTTCAGAATTATTGCCTGAAATTGCTGCTTAATCCCAGTTAAGATTTTAATATCATTGCCTATGTAGAAGGACTTGATGAAATACTTAAATTTTCAGGAAAATTTTTCAATATATGTGTATGGATACACTGGTACTTCCTTTTCTCAATGTATTAATTATATTAAGCACAACCAGACAATTTAAAAATCTGGACATAAGAAAATCCCAGAATAAGAGGCAACGTAACTTTCAGAAGACCTGAGATAATATTCAGTAGCAATTGCAGCAATGTGCTAAGATCTATTCCTTGGTCTCCAAATACGAAAAATCCTACCAAAAATTATTGACACAGGTGTATTGAGAGCTGGCTGTCATCCTTTGTCTCCAAATGATGCAAGTAAAGTGCATAATGCTTGCTAAAGGCTATTTGGCAAGCTACAACTTTTTCCAAAATTTCCTGAAATAAAGTGCATTTTACTTGGCTGATCTACACTATACCTTCCCTTCTGATTGATCTCCTTGCAAGTTCATGGAAAACTTGAAGTAACTGAACAGTGTTTGCAGCTGCATTGATCAATATCTGATCAATTCTCTGCCCTGGTGTTTCTGAAATAGCATCCCATAGAGACTGGCTGGCACAGAAGTCCACAGGGCTCACTCTTCTTGCAGTACCTCAGTGGGAGGTCACCCTTGCTAGATCTGGAGGTGTGAGGAAAAATACACTGTGGAGTTATGACCCTCAAATTGTGGCACTGGTTCCAAAGAATGAGATGAGGAACACACAGAAAAGAGAAAGTGCACCTAGCTCTGAAACTCTGATCAAAAAAACACCTTTATGATACCTTGGAAGAAGCTTCCAAGTTCCCTAAGGAGGGATGAGTAACACTTCTCACTGCTCATCTGAGCCACAGGACTGATTTGTGGGGCCTCTCAAAATGGTCATGTCCCCTCATCTGGGCATTTGCTTTTGCTAGATTTTAAAAAAAATTAGGTAAGGAATGAGATGACAACTGTTTGTTTGTTTGTTTGGGGGCTTTGTTTTTGTTTGGTTGGGTTTTTGTTTCTAATTTTGTTTGGTTAGTTTTGTGGGTTTTTGGTTGGTTGGTTGAGTTTTTGTTTGTGTTTTCTTGTTTGTTTTTGGTTTTGTTTTTTAGTTTTCTCTGTAAAATGGTGAAGAAAGAGCTAGGAATTCAGCCTCCAGTCTAACATTACACAGAGCAGTGCTCAATATTGGGTTTTTTGGCTTATTGTTCTGAAGCCCCTAGTTAATGGGCCATTTTAAAATTTGTATTCCAGTCCAAGGATCTGGCAAACAAAGTCGTGGTGAAGCAGCACTAATTTGTAGGCCCCCTTGTCTTTTATTGCATATTGTCTCCACTCTGCTGGAATCTTTTAAAGGCAATGCATTAACTGCAATGTATTAACATCACACCTTCCTGGTAACACTTTTATGTGTTAATTCACAATAAGGTTATGGTGTATTGGTTTTCTGATTTTAAAGACACATTAAATTCTTTGCCCTTAGTTAATTACTTTGATTCCACTAAGGATTGACAACTTTCTTTTAATACAGATATTTTCTTGAAACTAAAACTTGGCTTTTTGTGTCTTTTGTGGTGTGAATCTGATCTAATGAAGAGAGATCAATCACTATAAACCCAGGATTATTGAGCAATCCCTAATATACACAACAAGAACAACATTTAGCGGTGGATGCCTTGAGCATACATTAATTATCCATTCCCAATTCTTGAATTTTATTTACTTTATATATTTAAAATACTAATACTAATACTGTTTTCATTACTATTTTAACATCTTCCATGACAAAAAAGTTAGTCTAGCAAAATAAGTTTTAGTAGTAAAATTTATTTCTATTCCTCTCCCTTTACCACTACTCACTCTGTTGTACAGGGAAGGCAGATGATGGTCATTTTGGGCAGAGTTCTTTCAAATAAGAAGTCTTGCATATGATTAAAAATTCACAAAATACAACTGTCTCTTGAAACAGTGCAAAGTTGAAATGCAGTTTAAAAAGTTAAAAAAAAAATCCCTATTCTTGAGTGAATGCCTTACTCCTACTATAAGTAATGTGACTTTGAAATATTGTGCAACAACTCTCTGAAAAACTTCCTCTTTTGTTATCAATATAGGACATAAGTAACTGCTAAATTTAGCATTTCTGACAGATAAAGCACAGGTCTTACACAGAAAACTTCTGTTGGAGTTCCTAGACAAAAGGCCAGAATGGAAATTTGGAATATGGAAAGTTCTTCCCATGAGAAGTGTGGCCTTATTGGGATCATTTACTCTTGACTTAGATGTATCTGATGAAAAACAATGTACTTCCATAAGTAGGACAGCCAACTTGTAACTGTTTGTGAACCTAAGGAGGACAATTTGGGGGGCAGGGCAGGGGAAAGACAAGAAGCAAAAAGCCCTCACAGGACCACCACAACAAAAATCCTAGCAACATTGAGACAAAACTCTGCAGACACCAAGCCAGGCTCTGGGGCAGAGATTCTCATGCAGCTCCTGGAGAAGAGCTTGGTGAAGCAGGTTGTCCATCTGCAGCCCACAGAGAAGCCCATGTGGGAGTAGGCACATATTCCGTGAAAGAAATTGCAGCCCATAAGGAAACCATGCTGGAGCTGGATTATCCAAAAGGAGAGTAGCACATGGAAAAATCCATGTGGAAAAGTCTGAGGAGGAAGAAGCAGTGTAGAGGAGCTGTTATGGACTAACCACAACTCTAATTTCCTGTTCCCCTGTGCCATGCAGGGGAAAGAGGTAGAAAAGTAGAGAGGGTGGAAGTGAAAGAGAGAAGGTGACCCTGGGTAGAAGGAGAGAGATGTGAAGGAGACTTAGGTTCATTTTGGTTTTGTTTTTCCTTTTTTTCCCAATTCTTAGCTCTGATATTTTTTTAAGCACATAACTATGTGCAAAGATAATTTTCAAATCCATTTCATGAGTATCACTGTTAAAGGAAGCAGAGCAGCAGCAAACTGTTTTGCTGTTCTTTATTACAAAATCCAGTGTCCTGACACCATTGTATTGTCATATAGGAGGCTAATGTGTTTTTCATTCTGCATTCTCCTGATCAATGATTAGGTTAGAAAGAGTGGGATGCTGTGGCTCTGCACATCAAGTAAAGTTTGTTCCACAAACAATCCTTTTTTGGTTCATTTCTTTTGGTGAGGTCACAAGATATGATGTTGATTGGCAGAAGGTAGACAGCATAGCTCACTGAAAATCATGGTCAGTATCAGCAGTTAGGGGTCAAACTTTGCTAGAACGCAATATTAAACAATACTTTCAGTGCAGGCAGGTGCTTGTCACCCCCTTCTGACTGTTGCTAGTTTATATGCATACATCACAATCACAAAACCAGGACCAATTTCCAAGGTTATAACTACAGGCTTTGGTAAACTCGTGTAATCTTCTTCCCTAACTTCCAGCTATGAAACCATCCTCAAGAAAACAAAACCGAGGGAAGCATTGCAACTGAGAGATGACTGTCAGAAAAGGATCACAGTCCAAAATATGGAGGAATGCACTTTCCATTGAAAATGGTGCTTTCTGAATTCAGGAATCCAGGCCATATGGGGCTATATGGGATACAACTTCAGAACTTGCTCCATGTCTGTTGTTTTTATGTTTTCCCACAAAAGAGAGTAAAGTTGCTCATCTTTTCAACCTGCCTTGCTTTTAAATAGTCAAGAAGCTTACAATTTCCTTGATTTATGAGGATATGATTCTGAGGTCAGGATATGATTCTGAGATCGTTTGTATAGCTTGTAAAGAAGGATTTCCATCTTGAATACATTTAGTAACAAAGCTTCTCTTAAATGCATTTGGACAACTGCAGCTGATTTTAATGCATGTCTCAGCAGGTCACATTTGGCTCACGGTCAAGGTTATTCTTTACTGTAACTTTTATTCTTGTACTGTCCTTTTTAAGGGCAGGGCACAGAAAGCTGACTTTAATCCAAAATAAATATATACTTTTGATATTTTTCTGTTCTTACTCAGCCCACTTAATTACAACATTTTGAAAATGCTCACAGTACAATTTATTGCTTTCCTGTCATTAAGCTTAGAATCATTCGCTTTTCAGCTTCTGTATAATTGAGAAACAGCCATTTTAAAGAATGTGTTTGGTATTTCTCTCAGATTCCTTTCACAATGATTCTGCCTCATTCCTAAAGTCTGCTTCTTCCTACAGTCAAAGAACAAGTCCATTTTTGGAAAGCATTGTGCTCAGACTACCTTATTGCAATAACTGTAGAAACAATAAATTTCTCCTTAAACAGGTACAGTGCGATTCAAACAAGTATATTAAAAGTTGAAAGAGTCAAAAACAAATTATGAAAATAAACTTGAAACTAAAAAAATATGCAATTGTGTTCAGACTACTTTGCACTGCTACACTCACTCTAACACTTTCACTAAGATGACATAAATAACAGCAGTTGTTCAACAATACCAAAAGTATTAGAAAGATTGGGTTGATTTTTATAAAGCATACAAAAATCTTAATTAAATAAGGACAATCTGACATTTTAAATATCCCTTCCAAAGCTTATCCTCTTTTTTTAAAAATTTGCTTTTGCAGAAAACCACACCCCTCCTGCACAAACCCAAAGCAAACCTTAAGGTGTAATTTTTCATTTTCTGTTATTACTCTGTGCATTGCATGAGTCACTCATCCAATAAATTCAATTTAAAAATAAAATTTTGATGCTTAAGAAAGTGTCATGAAAATAACTTATGTGTTTTGAATTTTGAGAATAAACAACTCCTACTTTTGTTAAAACACAATCTGCAACTCTTAAAAATTGTGAGATGAAGTGGATTACTTCAGAAAAAAAGTGATTTTCCTTTGTCAGAAACTGGGGAGAAAATGTTTGCTTTTTTATTTAAAAATTGCAACTAATTTCAGCCATCTGTCTATTTGTTGTCTTAGAATTTGTGATCACTTAATGTCAATATAATTATAATCCCCTCGAATATGCTATTTCTTCATGGTACTGTATCTGTATCAAACACCTTTTAAAGCTTTTTAATCTAAAGCTAATCATTCCTGATCACAAACCATGTATCTAGAGTTTTTGTCCTTCTCAATATTTCACAACATAGAATAAAAATATTTAAAATATAATCTTAACACATTGTAAGTGAGGTATATGAACAGATATGTGACTATTAAAGCTTGAAAACCTCTTTAGCTATTATTTCTTTCAAAGCCAGTGATGTACTCTAGAGAACACATATCAAGGAAGCTAAATGTAGAACTATATTGAATATGCCTTGGTGTATCACACATAGTATCTGGTTGGAATTTTAAAATATTTGTATTATTTTAAAGTATCATTCTCCAAGGAAGTTAAATGGTAAGGGGCATAAGACAAAGAAGATAAAAGTGGTTTTATTTGCAGTATGGATTTAAAGGAGATAACTGTAAATCTTGTCAGTTGACTCTGCTTATTTCATTGCTTATTTAAATATAATTTTTCCCACCAGGGTTTCATGAGATTTCATCCCTTGTCCCCATGAAATATGCTATCAAGCACTATAGAGGACTGTTCCCTTTTCACTTGGGTCTTAGAGCTCAGAAGAACATAACTTCTGGTTTGGGTGTTTTTTTGTAAATATAAGTGCAAAGGGATGAATAAGCTGCACTATTCTTTCAACCTGAAAAAGATTATTTTCTTGATGAGGTAAAAGTGAACAATTTAAAGGTGGTTCAGTTTGGCAAAGAAAATAGAAGCTATTTACTGTCTCTGTGAAATGAGAGCATTTCCGCTCAAGTTGTTCATTAAAACAGAGGAAAAATGGGAGGGAAGGTAGATCTTGTTTTCATTTAGCTGTTCAGCAGATATCCCTAGCAAGCAATGTGTGTTACATGGCCAAGCTTGACCAGCCTGCTTAATAGAAATCCTTTCCACAGTTCCTCTGCAAAGACAGCTACATTCGCACTTCTCTGTCTTTCATTCAAGCTTTTTTTTTAAAGCAATTTTCAGTCAGGGTGAGTGAATTAAACCTTTCAGCAATGTTGTGAGACACTGAAAGTTATGTATCTCTGTTTTATGACTTGAGGTATAAAAGTTTAAACCCTTAATCCATAAAAAACTTTCACTCTCTGGAGTAACTGTTAAATGGAATTTGAGAGCACAAATTCAAAATGCAGGTCCTCAACTCTTCCTTCTATAGTCTAACCCTGGTGATGGCAAAACTGTATTAATGTATCAAACTAATTTCCTAGGGACAAGGAAGATATCACAGCTAAATTAATGAGCATTAAGATGCTTTAATACTTAAATGGAATAAAAATACAGAGTAATTGGAGCAGCAACGGGAAAACAGCTTTCTTTCTTCTCAGATGAGTACATAGTGAAACACACATAGTGAAGCAGTATAATTTTCTTTTCCTCAAATTTTTTTTTCTGGTGAACTTGCAGTTCTTCTTTGTAAAGTGTACATCTTCAAAAAGAGAAACAAACAGAGATTTCCTATTGCCATTGAACAAATTTTTCTCCAGGAAAATAGGAGACAACAGAACCAGATTCCATAATCCATAGTGGACTGTTCTGAGTTATGGGCTTACATCTCTTCCTAAAACATATTTTAAAGATGGCATATGAAGACAGGGGATGCTAAAAAAGGGAAGAAAAAGGGAAACAAAAAAAGAACATCAGATGGAAAGAGGATGGGGAAGGGAATAGAAGGATTGGGCAGAGGTGCCCATAATGCCATATGCTAAAAAATTGACAATTTTACTGCATTTAAATGGTTAAACTGCTTTGTGTATTTTAAATGGATTGGTTCTATCTGTAAAGTATGGCTTTGCACAGCACTGCATGCCCCACCACAGCATGTGCAAAAATATTAAAAATAGGTTAAACTCCAGTGGTGCCCAAACCATTTTTAGGATGCATTTTTCTTCAAATATTTCCTCAAACATTTCCTCAAATATTTCTAAAATACTAATAAATAATACTACTAAAATACTACTATAAACAATAAGACTAAAATTCTACTATAAATAATACCGAATATAATTTAATACCATGGGGTATTATAGTGGGTAAAAATGACCATTATTTCTTCATCAAAATTCTGGAATGGAAATTCTTTTTTTCACAAATGAAAATTCTATTTTTTTTATTGGCTGTTCTCTGGCCATCTTCCAAGAATTTACATTTTTTCCAAGAGACTGGTGACTCAATCTGTTTTCAATTCTTTTGATTCTGTTAATAACATCCAGGATGGAATTTACAAAGGAATTGCAAGTAATGAATTAAGAATAATGTTGCACAGCTTAGCTCCTTCTGCTTCCACTGAACAAATGAACACTCAGAACAGCTTTGAAAAAATGAAGTGTTCAATGTGTTTTAAGAGAAGAAATAAATATACAAATTACAATTCCTTTATTATGTAATTAAACATATTTAAACAAATTTTCCATTTGCTTTTGAAAAGTCAGCATCACTTCTAAAATTAATAAGAAATTTATTATATTTTCTGTGGTATTTGCATTTTTTCTTTCCTTATTCTGTTCCAAGCTGTGTTCATTTTAATGATTTAGGTGCTGATTTTCCTCTATACTATAAACTTATTTTAAAGGTTGGTTTTATTTTTTCCAGTGAAAGTGAAGACTCCTATGCTGTATTTGTAGAGAGTTATTTGCAGTCTAAAGGAATTACTCTCACAGTAGCTAATGGTTCTTGGATGAATAATATCTTGTGCTCCTTGGTTTGCATGTTTACTATGCTCATCTTGCACATCAAGTTTTTGAGAAGAAGAGGTAATACCACTTTTAAGTTCATGAGATTTAAATTGGTAATTATTGGTATAAATAACAAACCTTTAGGATTAATAACTGTGGAAATAATAAAGCAAATCCATTACTGATGTGTTCAATTCAAGACTAACCTTCATATATAGACTTGCACTAGCTCTGAACCTTCATTCCTTTTTTATTATTTGCATGTTTTCTCCTCTGTTGTCATCATGTTTGTTTCCTTGCTTCTCTCACTCTTGCTCTGAGTCCCTCTTGCCACTTCTCCTTTTTCTATAAGTAGTATCCTTTCCAGTTGTCAATAAATTCTTTGAATAAATTTTGGCTATCAGTGAACTAGTTGTTTCATATCACTGAAAAAAAGGGGCAGATAGCAACAGAAATTAGTGTTTCTGTTCATCTAGTTCTATTGTTACTTAGAAACATGGAACAAACTGTGGCTTTTGTAATGTTAAACTGCATTGAACTAAACACTTTCCAAACTTCCCAGTATTTTAGGCACAGCCTTCAGTCTAAATTGCATTACAGATTTGCTGTAAGAAGGGTTGGTTTTGAGCACAGATTCCATTGTACAGTTTGGTCAGCACCTCCACTGCTTCAGATGGCAGAGCAAACCCCATTTATGCCAGCTCCATCAGACATTGGCTTGGTATCATGTCTTGAAATAATTCACTGTGTTTAGGATGCATTGGATCCACTCTTTATGTGCAGCAGAGTGCTGTGTGTGTGCTGTGCTCATTTCCCAGAACTGTATTGGAGCTGCAGCCCAGGCAAAGAGAAACTCACCAGATCACTGCTAAGAGAGGCAGGCCTGTGCTAGTTTTTGCACATGTAATACTTCTTTCTCTCTTCCCCCTTACCACCACCCACCAGTATGCAAGATTCACAGTAGTTTTGAAGAAGGTAGTAAAATTATTAATTTAGGCTTTGTCTGAAAATCACAGCCATCACTTCACTTCATCACTGGCCTCCTCCATCCTGGAGTGGACTGGTGCAAGACAGATTTTGCCTAATATAGACTTGAACAATTCTGCTAGAGTAAATATTCAAACCAAAGCTGTTTTTCAACAGCTGCTTAATGCTTAATTTCATTCTTCTGTGTTTTGTCTGTGATTCCTTTTGGCAGAAAAAATAAAAAGAAAGTATGTCAGTCTGCAATTATTTATGTGTTCTGAGATGATCTTCTCTTTGAGAAGTTTTGACTATGGGGAGGAAATTCTGTTCTCTACAATATGATTCTATGCTTAGACTCCGGAGAGCCAGTACTGATAATAAATTATGTTGGGGTTGTGCTTTCTCTATGGTTAAGCAAACATGCTAAATTGACACTTTAACCAAAAAATGTCATAAATATTAGGCCCTTGGAAAGGGAGAACACAAATAGCCTGTCTGTGATCTCACAGCAATTATAAAAAAGCTTATGGTAGAGTAGAACCGGTACTTTGGCTTGCAGGTCTCTGGCACTATTGTATCTCAGCCTGGAGAAGATGTCCTGTTATCTAGATTCCATGTTGCCAAGTCCACTCTGAGAACAAATTCTGAGTGTTGCAGTGCCCAGTGGAAATCAGGTTAACATGACATTTAACTTTAATTTGATGGCAACGCATATAATTACAGTAACACCTAAACTCAAGATTTATAATTGCAGTAATAAAAAAGCTGCATGATACATTGAATGGTCAGTTGGTATAAACACCTTCAAAACCCACCAGTTTATGGCAGACTACTCAAAGTCAAATTTTGCTGAAGATTATTTCCATTCTGAAAATTAACTTTTAGTCCCTGGGGCCGTGTAACCTAGGTGTATTTCAGAAAACTGTGATTTTTCTGGAAAAATACAAAATACTTCCTAGAACTTATGATGGTTTTTAACTGACTATTACAGAAATGTTTTCTCTAAGTAATTAGTTAATAGGTGACACTACAATCTAATCATGTAGGTGATGAGTTCAAGGCATTCACTTAGTGATTTGTACAAATTTAGATCAAGTCTTTGCACTTCAATATAGAAATAATTGTATTACCTGCTACTTGCAAAAGTACAGGGATGTATTTTCTAAGAATGTAAGATACACACTGCAGATTCCATCAAAGCCCCAGATAAACAACCCCTCTGTCAATACCCCACGGAAAAAAAATACAAATTGGTGCAAGTATATAGTGGTACTGTCTAGATAAATCCACAATAACTACTGAGCTGAATTCCAGGTGCTCCTTAGTGACAGAAGCAGGGTATTCATTGCTGTACATAGAAGGTCATGGATCGTCTTCTGTGAAATTGTCGAACCCCTGTAGTAATGCAAAATTCTGTGGCAAGGGATTCCACAAGCCCTCTCTGCATGGTGCATGGGTATATTTTCTTTAGTTTCTATTGTACTTGTCAGTTTATTTGATGCCCTTTTGATCTTGGACTAGAAAAAGTGGTGGGAAGTATTTTCTTTCTCCTTCTCTTCATCAGTTTAGAGAAGCAGCCAGTTGGAGCATGAAATTAAGCAAGACATTAAAACTTAAACTCTTCAGACTTCAGTAATGCTTTTGGTTTCTTGCAGCTTATATCAGACTTGGATAATTTTGTCTGGACTTACATAATTTTCAATCTCATGTAATATAAGAATTTAATACAGTTTAAGTAAAATATCCAGCCCAAATTAAGGACTGAACATATTTCCTTAAAATGGAAGTTTTAAAATGGGCTGCAATATTTCTAGTATACAGCAAAATATATTAAGAAGACAGTTTTCTTTTACTCTATAAATATATTTAACAAGTTTTCTAATGTTCCACTAAAATTTTGACATTTGAGTCAAATGGTCATGACCAGAAAACATTTAGACAAAAAAGTGAATGTGGTGAAAGACTGACATGAGTTGATTTGAACAAAGATAATTTAAGCCACCTTAAACTACCTAACCTTTTAACCAGTGCTTCTCTAATTATGATTTGGGAAAAATATATTTAGGCAGATGGTGTCATTACCTGAAGATGTAAATCTTCATAAAAGTACTAATGAAGCCTGACATTTTCCTACAAGGTTAGGTCAATGTTATATTGCTGTTTGTCCACTTCTGTGCAGCAAAATGCATTTAAGAAGAATTTGCTGAACGCTAGAAACCACTTAATTGAGATTACCCAGAGAATGACTCATCACTGTGATTATCAATCGCTCCAGGTCTGCAGTCATGGAGCAACAGCAGCAACTTTTTTCCACACCACTGGAGCCTTAAAAACTCTGTAGCTACAATTTGGTTGCTTTTTGCTTTCTGTCAATCCTTGAAGTGATTTGCAGCTTTGCAAGAGTTTACTCAGAGAACTTGTGAGCATCATGTTTTGGAAGTAGTTAGGAAACAGCACAGCAAGAGGCTTATTTTGCAGGAACTGTAAAGAAGATAATGAGAAAGCTTGCTCGGTATTTGGTAGGAAAGATGACATTTTGACCACTGCAAAAGGGACATTTGCCACACAGGGTTGAAGTTACATCTTGACTTCCACTAGCAATTAAGCTAATTTTGTAGTAAAAGTCTCATTGAAGGCCAGATGGTGACATTATTATGTTTCTAGGTAATGATAGGTGACAGTAGGTAAGGTGAGAGGACAAGATCTCTTTCCCTTATTCTAACATCCCATGCCTTCTTGTGATTCCACTCAGAAAACACCAAGCAACACCTGACTGCAGCTTTGATTCTATCTTTACTTGTGAACTATACTGTAGAGGTTTACATTTTCATTTTTCCTGTATTTTCTGCATAATTTTCTGGACTTTTAATGAGAATTTTAGTGAACAAATACATTCCAAAGGTGACACCCTGTGTAACTTTCTGTCCCCTTTCTTTTTCTTATGGTAACATTTCTTTATATCAGCCAGTAAAATGCAATATTTTGAGAGAACAACACTGGCTGTGCAATTTTTTTTAGTTTACATATTGCAATTTTTTGGCAAACTGTATGGAATAAAAGAGATTGATTAAAAAATTACAGTAGAAGATACATCAACAACAGATTGAACAATGTTTTTACAGTTATTTAAATTGTCTGTTGCTAACAGGGTTTTGCAATGTGCAGCAATCTTGTCTTGGAATAAATTTGGTTTTTTATATCACTAAAGTTTCAAAATATTATATGTGTTTTATATATAGCGTATACCTAGAAATTAAAAATATTTAAACTAAAATCTGAACTACTGATATGACTCTGTCACATTGGATACAAACTATGATTCCATATATTGTTACAGTGAGCCAGTTTCTGTCTTATTCAAGTCACTGTGTCATTAACCTCAGACTAATATTAAAACCAAGATCTGAATCCATTTGAACTATGTGAAAAATATTTTTCTCCCTTCATTACCTCTCATTTCTTTTGAATGTATCCTATTCTTATATTTTCTAAAATTTTACATGGTTTATTGTTGGTTTGGTGTTTGGTTTTTTTTTTTTTTTTGGTGGAAATTGTTAGTCTTATGATCACTTTAAGTTTTGGAATTTTTTGTTTATCAGCCTGGACAGCATCTCTTTCATTGAATAGTTGTCCAGGTTTTTTGGTGGTAGTTTTCCTATCTTCTAGCAGATCTAATATCTACCATGAAAAATGGGTCTGACCACTGAATTTGTACATGTCATGGTATGGTGCCCAATTTATGACCACAGTTCATTTAATTTTTCTTTAGATGTAATCCATCTTCCTGTTTGTAACTGACTTCACATGTTTTTCTAATTTTATCTGTTTGACATTATTTGCTGTTATAAATGCCCATTTCCTCTTCTGTTATCAGCGTGTAATTGGGTTCATTTTCTCTGCTGTCACTTGCTGAAAAATGATTCGTTTTACTGACTCTATAATCTTTTATATTTGAGTTGTTCTAAGAGTCAAAATAATCTTCTTACTAGTACTGTGGCAGAAAATGTGTCACTTTCTTTCCAGTGCCTGTGTGCTGTCTGCCCTGTCTTGAAAGTTTCTTCTTGGTTCCTGTTCTGGAGTCCATGTTTCAAATGCTGAGATTTTCATAGAGAGCTACACTTCAAAAGTAGATCAATAAATAGGACAGTATTGTTTTTCCCCTCCAAAAATATCTTTAACATCTTGATTCACTTTTTCCTTTGCTGCCAGCCAGAGCCCAGATTGGCAGAGGGCATCCTTCTGTTTGCATCATTACTCCTGTCTTCACCATCTGAATATAGAATCAAAGAACTCTTTGGGTTGGAAAAGACCTGAAAAATCATCTGATTCAAAATTCCCTGCCATTAAAGATACTTTTCAGTAGACTGGGTTGCTTAGAGATCCACCCAGCCTGACGTTGAATGATTTCAGGGATGGGGCATCCAGAATTTCTCTAAGAAACCTGTTTCAGGGCCTTGCCACCCCACCTAGTAAAAATTTCTTTCAAATATTTAACCTAAATCTGCTCTTTCACCTTTTGAAGCCATTCCCACTTGTCCTGTCACTACATGCTTTTGTAAGTAGTCATTCTGTGTCTTTCATGCCTGTTCTCTTCTGGTACTGGAAACCCTCAGGTAGGTCAGCCTGAAGCCTTCCTTTCTCCAGGCTGAAATATACTAACTATTTCAGCCTTCCCTTCCAGGAGAGGTGATCCATTTCTCTGATTATCATGGTGAGCATTCTCTGGGCTCATTACCAGAGGCTGATGTCTTTCCTGTGCTGGGTACCCCAGAGCTGGATGCAGCTCTGCAGGTGGGGTGTCTCCAGAGCAGAGGGGCAGAACCACTTCCCTCAATCTTCTGGGCACACTTATTTTGATAGGAAGCATAAAATATGAAAGGATCTTGGATCTTGCTACCACTATTTCTCTTTAATGTTTATACCTAATTGCTGAGAAGGAACCAAACTTCTGTGAAAGTTTTTATGATGTTTTAAGTATGTCTCCCTAGATCTCAGTGTTCATAAAGTTTTCTTCTTAGAAACAGAAATTATTTGCTGATAAACTTGTTCTTAGAGAGGTTTTTTAAAGCCTATTTATCTTGTGGGTATTGTTGACCTTATGTAATAATAAGCTTCAGAATTTAGTTTTGGGATCCTGTCACTACTGCATTTTAAAACACAGCATTTAAGAACTATTATAACAGCCAAGCAGAATTTTCCTACGCTTGAAGGATGTCTCTGACATTTTCATGGCAGTTCAACAGTGTTCAGATTTTTTCAGTGGTGGGCATAGAAGGGGAAAGGAAAGGTTTGGGATGTTTTATTGTGGGAGGGTTTGTTTGTTTGTTTGTTTAGTTTTTTGTTTGGTTGGTTTTTTAAAATTAATTTATGTTGTTGTTGTTGAAAACAATTTTAGAACACTTGAGGGTCTTGTATGCTATTGGGTTTAATAGGAAACTTTGTTACTCATGAGATATGTTCCATATATTGATATAACAATTTTGAAAAACTTAGATTTTTATGATTCGGGTTCCCAGATTCAGGTTATGATTTTCCCTCTCTTTCTCTCATGCAATGTCAAGTGTCCAATTATCTTTCAGCACCTCTTGCTGTATGTACAACCCTCTTCCTGTATGGTTATTGAATACAAAAATTTGTGTGCATGATATCTTACAATTTTCTCATACAGAGGGTTTTGATACCTCTGTAGTATCCTTTCCCACATGTAAGTGATAATGTGGGATAATGATGGTTTGATCTGCTCTTGGTTCTTTCTAGAGAAGAAGACTTCTCTCAGGAAGTTAATGTGTTCCTTTTTCAGCACAGGATGCAGGCACTCAGACACGTAACATAATAAAGCATAAACCCAAGGTTTCATCTCAAGTGATCTTTAATTTTCTCGAATATTTTATTGTGATAGAAGTCTTTTAAAATTTTCATAATTTTAGTAATGAATAATGGATGGTATAATTACATAGAAATAGCATTTAATTATGCTTTTTTTCTTTGCACAATATGATATATTAGCTACAGCAATTGAGGCCATTAAACTGCAATAGACAATAGCATTCACAGTGTGTCTTGGCCATGCCAGAAACCTTTTGCATCATTCTGTACAGTTTGACACGACTTTATTATGTTTGAGTGACTGCAATGAAATATGAAGTCTATTGTAGCTAAAATTAAAAATTAAAAACTAATTATTATTTGAAATAAATTTTACTTCACAATCCTAGCATTGTTCCTAAATGATAGCACATTATATTCTTTCAGTATAACTTTCTAGTTTATTGAACTACAAGGAATAATTATTTGTTAGTGGAAAAGCATACAGAATGTTAAACAAATTTACCTAATTCTACTCAAGCACACAAACCACCCATTATCCCAAAACAACACAATCCTTGAAAAGTGTATCAGATTGAAAACAGTTAAAGAAAACTGAAAATATGAATCTGTAAATGAAGGACTGATCATTCAGAGTGAAATTTTGAAAATGAAAATGATGTTTTGTAGAGGGTGCAACCATATGGAATTTTCTGGATGGTCAAATCCAGAGGGAGTGGTCAATACCTCAATGTCCAGATGAAGATCAATGCCGAGGGATATCCCACATGGGATATGTCCTGTGAAGAAAGGCTGAGAGAGCTGAGGCTGCTCAGCCTGGAGAACAACAGGCTCCAGGGAGACCTTGCTGAGGTGTTGAAATACCTAAGGGGGTCTTGTAAGAATGATGGGGACAAACTGTTTAGCAGCACTTGTTGCAAGATGAAAAGCAGTAATGTTCTCAAACTGAAGGAGGGTAGAATAGATTAGCTAGGATTAGATTAGATTTTAAGGAGAAGGGTTTTATGATGAGGATGTTGAAATATTGGAACAATTTTCCCAGAAGGGGCATATGCCTAATCTCTGGAAATATTCAAGGTCAGGCTTGAGGCAGCCCTGAGGAAATCTGATCAAATTGAAGATGCTGCTGGTCATGGCAGGAAAGATTGGACTAGCTGACCTTTAAAAATCCCTTCCAACCTGAGTTATTCTATGACTCTGATCCTATGCTTTGAAGTAAAAGAAAGAGTAGAGGAACTTCTTGTATTGGTAAATAAGAATTCATTCACTCATATCAGTGAAAAGGCTGAGGGACTGATAAAAAATCTGCAACCTTCCAGTGAAGTGAGGACCTGAAATATCATAAATAGCAAAAGTTTAGGAAGTCAGTGCTAATAAATTGCTATGAGTAATACTCTTTACTGTCTGCCTGAGAGAATCTGATTTGATTTCTGCATTTGTTCTCCTTCCTTTTCAGGCCACCAGGATTCCAGCCAAGATCCCCTCTTGCTAAAACAAGCCTGTCTTTGGATGTTGTCCAGGCTTTGCTGAAAGCATAGTGAGTGCTTTATTTTTCTGTAGGGTTGTTGCCCCTTCAGTATTTAACCCACACTTGGAAAAACACATCAGAGCACCACGAGTGTGAGAAGAGCTGCTTAGGAATCAAGATATTCCCCTTAGGTTACTTGTGGGAAAAGATGCTGGAAAGAGAGGTATAATTCCAGGGTGTGAATACTCTATCAAATTCACTCCAGGAAATCACAACTTGAATTTAATGAGAGAAGAAAAAGTCAAGACTCCTTAATGAGCATTAGGATACCAAGTTGTGAGGTTGCTGTCAGAATACCGTGTACTCTGCAGTTGATCAAGTTGCCAAGCTTTGTTATGAGTCTAAATTAGCTAATTAGCCACTACATTACAAGTAAGATTATACTTTGCTTAGTCCCTCATCTCACTCTGCTTGAGAACCCAATTCTGCAATCCCAGCCTACAAATGTTCTTTGTACTTAACTCCATTCTTTGCAGTAGACATCAGATGAAGAACAATTATTTATGTGAATGGAGTACAGAAAGGTTTAAATATCCCAGTTGAGAAGTAACTGCTCAAACTGGGCTGAAAAAGAACGGAAATATTGAAATGTGACTATTTCAATATGTAAAACATATTGAAATACAGAGGTAGATGAGCCAGTTTAGACAAAATCTTTGCAAGTCCTTATACTTTTCCCAAGTAGCTTAACCTCTTTCAGTACGAGCCATCTCCTTGAAGTGAAATAAACCAGTGGCTACAAATATACAGGAGCCTGAATTATTTCAGCTGTACTACTACAGCCTT
Source organism: Pycnonotus jocosus (assembly GCA_013400435.1). Lineage (NCBI taxonomy): Eukaryota > Metazoa > Chordata > Aves > Passeriformes > Pycnonotidae > Pycnonotus > Pycnonotus jocosus. The sequence continues at coordinate 8,652 of VWYP01020132.1, read as the reverse complement.
CGTTTACATGTACCAGATTATTTTTTTTATGTTATAATAAGGATTACCAAACTGATTAGAATATAAGTCTAGTTTTAATCTAATTTTTATTTGAAATATACAATTATCTTGGAATCTAACCTTGAGATTAGATAATGGCAGACTGAAGTCTTTAGTTTGCCACTTGATTTTTTTGTCAGTACATGCCACAGCAGTGCTGGGGGTAGAAGAGACAGTTTAGTAGCAAATGCCATTAATGCTGATATGAAGCAGTAGCTTAGACTTGGTGCCTCTAGCACTGCATGTAAATGTCTGAGGAACCACTGTTCTCCAATGTAGAGCTGAAGATATGTGGGTTGCACAAGGATAAAAATTGCCTCAATTTCCACAAATTCTGAATCAGAATTAATGATTATTTTTTTATGACTTCAATATGTTCTCCTTGAGAAATAATGATTTAAATGAGTTTGATAGTTGTACTTGCTGGTTAATTTTAAGGAAAAAAACCCACCATACTCTAAAAAGCCTTGGAGAATCTCTCATCTGATTATCTTTTCATTTGAAGAGCAACAAACCAAAGTCACTTGTACAAATATTTGGCAGTGATATCGAGTAAGATCATTAAGAGATTTAAAATCCCAATGAATTCTTGAGGATTGGAAAGCTGCCAATGTGACTTTCTGAACTCACAAGCCTAATGCAGGTTATGTAAGACAAGCTGCAGAGAGAAGACTAGATAATTCCAACTATTTGACACAATTTACTTATGCACTATTTGACTATACTGTATAAGAGTCAGTGTCTGGGATGCATTTAGTATGCTGCAGGTGCTTCAGTGCTAAACCACAACCTTCAAGTAATGACAGATATGATGCAATCTGGGATGCAGAAGCTCCTTATGAGTATTAATACTGCATAGGAAAGGCAATTGTTTTTCTGGGCCCATCAGGATGGCTCTGATTATAGAAACACAGCAGAAATATTCAATTAAACAGTTCTTTCAGAAAAATGGCCTGTGCATCTTATTCTTTGAGTATTTCCAGGGTGTAACTGGACCTGTTTAATTTCCTGTCAAACTTGCCAACTCCTGTAGAGTTTCAGCTTTTGTCTTGCTTTCTTTAAATATTTTTCATTTCCAGGCTTTTTAACAAGCTGAATTAATGTGTCATCGCAATCATTGCTGAGTGAATAACACAGCTGCACCACAAGGACCACAGCAGAAGGTAAGGAGACTGAGCCAGTAGCTATTGCAGGGATCTACATCACTTTAGTTAAATTAGTCTTGTCTATGTATTGTGTAGGTGTCTTTCAATTTTGTGTATTTTTATAAGCAGCGAATGAAACTCCTTGTTATATTTAAGGTGTAGCAATGACAACATAAAAATCTCTCATCCAACTTTCACTATATGGCTGGTTGCTTTTCCTATAAATTTCCTATTTTTTTTTAAGGCTCTGAGACATGACTGACCTTAGGAGTCCAGACTCCTAGCCCAGACACTGCAGCTGCTTTCAGGCACAATAAACTGTGCTTTGTCAGCCCCTGCTTGCCAGCTCACGTGGAAAATATTTGGAAGCAAAAGTCGAGAGCGACCATTCTTCAGCATTTCTGTTACTGGAGCTTGTGAGTCTGTGAGGAACCTGTCATCTTCTCAGCTGTTTTTTACACATTTAACTCACATCCAAGTGTCTTGGCTATAGGAAGGTTATGGGTCAGAGACAAAACCAAAACTTAAATACTTTCTCTGTTATATTTATCACCTTTCTTGTCAAATGTTAACTACAGATAAAAAAAAAAGGAGCTGACATTTGGGCTGCATGATCCCTCATAGTAGTTTGTCCCTCCTTTGAAAATGTCCTTATTAGGGGAAACACTTTGCCAGTGGGCAAAGAACATGGATATTCTTCCTTCACCTTGGGGTGAGGGACCTCCAGGTTAAAACCTCATTTATTGACAGGCTGGCACTGATCCAGCCTGCTTAACTGTGAAACCAAAGACATAAGTTTGTAGGAGTGCATGTTTTCAACAAGTTGCACAAATAATTGACTGATTTCCTTCCCACCTGAAATGAGTAACCAGCTAGTTCGTGCTAGAGTTAGAGAAATGAATAGAAGTGTGAGGGTGCATCACTGCATATTTGCAATGGGTAGAAAACTGTATTTCTTGAACTACTTAATTTCTTTTGTCAGTCTCTCAGATGTTTTTTCCTTAGTATTTACTTTCTCATACCCAACCTACTCATAACTGTGATAATATTGCAATAATCTCTGTGGAGAAGTATGTATTTTCCAAGATAAAAGACAGCAGCTGTCAAAGTGGAAAGAACTCCCATTTCTGACATTCCAAAAAAACCTCCCAAAATCTAAACCAAAAACTCCTCTGCCAGTTAGAATGGATATTCCTTCCTAAGACTGATTTTCTATAATATGTGCATATAACCTGTTTATTTCCCAAATAATACCTTTATCAAATCACATGAATTGTGGAAACATTTAGATATGTTTTGTTCAGCTTTGCTAGTTTTGTTGAGTGTGACAGGGTAGAGGATGTTAATTTTAGCAGGGATCAGCTGATGTACATTGTTATTCCTGGAGAAATTTGGTCATGTGCCCAAGTCCTTTCAAAGTATAAAGCAGGATAAGTGATGGTAGAAAACCTCTTATTCTTTGTGATCTTGTGACAGTATATCTATGCTTTTGTTTCACTGTAGCATGAGTATTCCTAATATTTTTCTGATTTCTTTTCTTTTCCGTCTTCTCAGTCAGAAATAAAAATAAAAATTAACTAAGTATTTATGTGTAGTCTATAGGTCCCTCCCATATTCAACTCAAAAGGAACATAATCCTATTCAAAGCACTGGAAAATATATATATAGCATTGTGCATATGGGATGGGCAGAACTAACTGAAGTTTCTCACTTTTGCTTCTCCTTTAATTTAAAAATGACAGCTAGAACTCAGTTTTTTGGGCACCAATTGCTCATGCTCTTTCCTAGCCAATATGGTATAAAATTTAATAACATTTCTTTTCATTTTTCAGTTAACAAAAGGCCCAGTTACCTGTAGCAGGGCAAAGTAGTAACTCAGAGTGAATCCTTTAGACAGGAGTATACTCTAAAGGGACGTAAAAATTTGAGACTTGATGTCTTTGAGTTTTCTCTGAAAACTTTGTTTGGTAGAAAGTCCAAATTCCTTTATTTAAAATAAAATAAAAGAAAAAGAAAAAGAAAAAGAAAGAAAGAAAGAAAGAAAGAAAGAAAGAATTAAAAAAACAAAGAAGAGAGCTGTCCTTCCTTAAACCTTTTAAACACAGTGCTCTGTCATGAGATTCATTTGCTGCTAAAATTGGAATCACTTTGTGCCTGAACAGGTACCCAGGATGCTCTTTCTCTCAAATGGTCTCTGTAGAGTCCTTAACTGTAGATCAATGTTTCTGAATTTTTATAAAGGCTTTAAAGGGNAGGCTTTAAAGGGAGTACTGAAAGGAAATTTTCTGTTCCTAGATATAGTAATGCATTGTTATATTTAGAGAGATTTTACAAAACAGTTTTTTTAGTGGTTTATCTGAAGGACCTGTTGGGCATAATTTGATATACCTTATTCTTTCCAACCTGTTCATACTACTACACACAGATAAAATCCTCAAAGTCTTGGTGAACATGAAAAGAACTTCCAGTGCTAGAAAGACTGCTGGAGACAGCAAGGTGAGCAGATGCAGGTCACCAAAATATAAAGGTATTCCTAGTAATGAATGAAAAATATTATGGAATCAGTGTTCTTTTTATTTAATACCATTTATGGTGTGCTTTCTTACACTCTTATTACATATAAGATTTTAGTTTAAAATGTCATCCTAATTTTTCTTCAGGTTTGATAATTTCAAGAAAACTCAAACAAAGTGAATAGGACAAAACACTTATTTAAGATTTTTCAAGAATCGAAAAAGTCCTTTTTACTCCAAATTCCTAGTTCATTCACAATCTTATTAAACTGACTGTCAGTAGATTTATTTTCTCTTCCAGTCTCAAGGAATAAACCCTCATTCTTGTAATTTTCTTTGATGTTCTCTGAAGGTTAGCATTCCAAAATATTAGCCTAGTAGCACCTTGCACCCATTGTTATTGATGCAATAAACTGATTTCTTGAAAATATTTATGTAGGAAATCCATAGGGTGTACACTGCTGATTTTTGAAACTACACATCTGTCTCCAGGTTTACATTAACAACAGAAATCACTGCTGAAGTTGTACAGAACTGAAAATGAAAACCTATATTGATGTTGTGCTTCTTGAATGTATAAAAGCTAATTCAAAGATTCATGCTCACTGACAGCTCAGTGTAAACTTTGTCTGTGTGTTCCCTGATCATTTGTGTTAAATTTTAGAACCAAACATATATGAAATCAGGGCTACAACATCCTGTCTATAGTTTATGGTAATTGGGATTTGGGGGGAGCATTGGTTTTGGGTTTTGGTGGGGGCTTTGTGGTTTTGGGGTTGTGTTGGGTTTGGTTGTGGGATAGTTTGTCTGGGTTTATGTTGTTGGGTTTTATGGGGTTTTTTGATGTCTAAAATCTATCTGAACACAGATACAGAAGCTTTATATTTACAAAGCACTGAAGTAGAAGTCTATAATCAGATCTTTCTGAATTTCAGTCTTTTACACCCTTTCAGCTCTGGGTGTGGATGCAACTACTCGTGCTGATTTCTACAGTATTGGAATTTGTGATCTAGTAGAACATTTAACTTGTTTCTCACTTGAATTTTCTTCCCACTTCCTCTCTTTTCCCTCCATCTCTCACAGGAGACATAGAAAGAACAAGGTGTAGAAAACTAAAACCTTGTACCAATTTTGATAGAGTTCTGCACAGTTTAAACTTTTAGATAAGGAATGATGAGGATTCAGACTAGAAACCTACGTCAAATGAGAATGTAATGAAATTTAATATAATGTGTAATGAAATATTATATTACAAGCAGGAAGAAAGATGATAAAGTTATTTCTAATATTATGAGCATGTAATCTGCTTTGTGGTGAGATACTCACTCCCAATTTCCAGTGAGTTCCTTAGGAACAGAAGTGTCTTACTTCTCACAAGATTCAGGATTAACAAAGTTATACCTTAATAAAGGAACAATGCACAGTGCTTGTTGCTAAGGGAGCAAGAGAAAAGCTAATGTGTCATGCTGTATTGTCACAGCTGAAATCTTCATAAAGGATTGGGTTTGAGCATTAAGAGAAATTATTTCTGAGATAAGATCAGAGAATTACAAAGTATTTAACTTCTGCTTTGAATGCAAGCAGAAATTAGTCAGTTGATGTTTGTTCATGCAGGGAGCTCAGAGCTGGCAGTTTTGTTCTATATGGCAAATATAACTGCAGATATATGACCTTGATTTCCACAGTTCAACTCAAGAGCTTTTGAACAAATTATACTGCAATTAAAGGAGAACAAAAGTGTGGATCACTACTCTCTGTCAAGTTATAGTGATTGATCTAAATAACCACTACCTCTGTATCCTTTCCACTGATTCAGTAAGATTTCTGGAACTGCAGCACACATGTATGCACACACACAAGAAGATGGCTCAGCTACTCGTCAAATTTTTAAAGCCAGTGGTTTTCAAGGAATTTGATCAAATATAATGAAGACAGAAATCTCATTTGTTACATCAGACAAACAGATACACTCACATGGCTAAAATAGAAATGGTTTTGTCAGAAATTATAGGGAGGAAAAAAACCCTTTCAACTAGATACATTATCTTAAAATGTCCTGAAAAAAAATATTGATGGATATGGTCCATACAGTAATGGGCTCCTAAAATTCTTTTTTGGTTAGACTCAGACAATAAACTTATCAAGATTTTTCCTCTTAAAGATATTTAGACAGCCAAAATGTCTACTCTGTAAATAAGAGATTCCAGTTATTCTTCTGCACCCTTGTATGCCTGAGGCTAGTCTACTTCTCTCATCAACCAATTTAATAAGCCATTGACCATTTTATTATAGCCTTCATCCAGAGAAATCTTCTCTGTCTGCTAGCATGCTAACATGTTTCCAAAGTGACACAGAAACCTCTCAGAAACAGGTAATAAATGTTGCACTATGTCTCAGATATTTACTTGAAAAAGGGAAAACTGCTGGGAAAATCTGACCCACTAAGAGTGAGACATTCATTCATTTCAATTCAGAAATCAATTCAATTTTCGGTCAAATCAATGTTTAATCATCTTGATTTTTTTTTTCAGTTTTGAGTTTCGCTTAGACTTTGGCAGTCCCTCTCTAAATGAAACCAACTTTCACCATGAGTTAGTAATTAACTGGTGAAATTAATCAAAATGAAAAATTAAAAAAATAAGGCCAGAGCAGTTCTTACATCTGAATGAGTGTCACAAAAAGGCAGAGGTGAGTTGCTAGGCTGATGAAAACACAAGACTTCTTCTTATAGAGACAGTGATGTTCCATGCCGTTTGATGTTTTAATGAAGTTTTGCATTAATTCTTGTTGCTTCTCTCTGGCAAATTTTCCTCTTGTTGTTGTTGTTGTTGCACTCCCAACAACTTCTTCAATCTGCAGACTCTTCAAAACCATTCACTTACTACATAAGCCACAATTTATCTCAAATTTTCAGTGTCAAATGTTTGCTTGTCCTATCTAATTATTACCAAAGACAACAATATTTTCTAATGGGTTAAAGCATGGGTTAAATTACATTTTGACCCACTAGTCACAGATGATCTGAGTGAAACGTCAGGGCACCTTGCCTCAGTCTTCGCATATGACTACTAGACAAACTTAAAATATCATTAATTTACTGTGGCTATTGGTTGATAAAAACCATGCAGGATGTCCTAGACACTGTCTTTATCAAGAGAAACAATTCTAGGATCTCTTAATATCCTTTCTACACATATAGGCTATGTAAACATATTTTTGATTTTTTTTGATAGTTCATATAGCTCTGTAATCACGAATATTTTATTTCAAATTATGGTATAGATATACTTAATTTAAACTGGATTTTTGTGGGGTTTTTTTTTTGTTGTTGTTGTTGTTGTTGTTTTTATTTTTTTTTTTTACTGCATGTGAATTAATTCAATATAATAAGAGCTAGAAAAACTACACTAAAGACATTTGCAAAACAGTTTTAAAATAAAAACCCTTCCTTCCCTTCTCAGTGAGTGACTCTACTGCTTTGTAGGGCAGCAGTCAAAGATGGGTTGGCAGTGAAAACTTCCCACATGTGAAGGAAACTTCAAGTACCATTATGCAGATCATCATTTAGGAGCCACTCATATCTGAACAGATGGTGAAATCTATTCAAATGAGTATGTAAACATACTTTGAAAGATCACAGCACCCTAAATAAGAGTGCTAGAATTTATTTATCTTGAACAGTTTTTGGTGTCTTAAAATAAGACAGAGATAAGATTACTGAGGCAAAGATTTGTCAGTGATAAATGCCATTTCAGATGTCAAAATCCAAAATTTAGATCCTTAAAATCTTCTCATGGCTACAGATGTTCCAGCATTACTAAAGTACCAACTTTTAATGCCAAAAGGATTTTTACAAGCCAGTGTTTCTGAAATGTATCGTATCAAATCATATCATCTGACAAAATCTGACCATGGCTAGATGCTCCTACATTTTATTTCATTAAGGGCTTTGTGGGTTCCAACTAATGATCATAGAGAGAGCTGAAAACCTTATGGCTTTGGTGAAATCTACTACATATGTAATGAGGGATTGTATTTAGAATATTAATTTACACAGAATGAATGACAGATCTTCCTGTTTCCATTGATTTTAAATGGCCATTAAGTATTTTAAGGAATGGAATCATTGCCCATATTTAACTAACTATATAATGAAAAAAATTTGAATCTTGTTATTTTCTCTGAGATCTGTTGTTACTCTTGAAGAGCAAAGAAAGGACACTTCTTTCAGATAGCTTTCTTGTTCCATGCCCCTGTTGAGTTATAACTTTTTGTTTTAACTAGTATACCAAGATGTTTGAATCAGAAGTGATGACATTTTTGGTGCAAATACATTATTTAAAGACTCAAAGCCACTAAATATTTTGTCTAACAAATATGGAGTCTATTCTGCTTCACTATCTTCACTGACTTATACCTTGGAACTACCAGAGTGCTCCCGAGAACAAAGCAAGGACCAGCTTTTATATGTATTTTGCAAAAAGCATTTTGAATCATGCACAATCCTTATGTGTGGCACTCACACTTAGAACAGACAATTTAGTCATTGTGAAAATCTTTTGAAGTGTAAATGACTAACATATCTTTTCATCCCCTCCACGATTTCAGTTTTATCTGAAACATGTGGTTAACAGGAGAAAAGAGTATCCTTAAAGCAATCTTGTCATATTCTTTTCAGCTCTCACTGAACCAAGAGTTCCCATTTCAGTTCAGAACATCTTTTTCTATCCCATGTGGTTTTTTTCCTTACTACTCTACAGTTTCAAGCACAGCAATTTAGAAGAATTTGGTCTAATGTCTGCATTTGGAGAGAAAGTGTTAGACAGAGAAAATGTTAGACAAAGAAAATCAGTTGCATTTAAGTCAGTTAAGAAATTTTTCCTCTTGCCAGTGATCTGTGTCTACCTGTGTCTAAAAAACAGTTTACCTGTGAAAAAGGAAATCAGGCTTTGTGA
>VWYP01020129.1:40345-76902 GCA_013400435.1 Pycnonotus jocosus | reverse complement strand
ACAGAGACTGGACAGAGCTGGAGAATAAAGCAGGGATTTATTGAAAGGCCTCCAGGATCCACCTTGGGCAGGACAAGAGCCTGGCCAGGGCTGCACCCAAGGTGGACCTAAATGGACACAAAATGAACAAATGATCACGAGGTCTCACACTTTGATAAGTTTTGGTCCATTTGCATCTTGGGGTTGAATTGTCCCATTGCAGCTCCAGGCTGTCAGGTCCCATCCTTCTTGTTCCTCCCTTCAGCCACCCTTGGTTGTGCTTTGGGGCCTGAAAGTTGTCCTTGGTGTGCAGCAGGAAAAGGATTTGTTTTGTGTCCGTGCTGTGTGCAGAGCTGAGTGAGCCTGACTGTGAGCTCAGAGCTGCACCCCTGGGCAGCACAGAACCTGGAAAACATGAAAGCTGAAACTGAAGGCATCACCAGAAGAGCTCCAGGCAGCCCCTTGGGGGATGATGGACAGGGGGATGTGTGTGAGCAGTGGGGTGGACACAAAGCCAGGCTGGGAATCCAAAGAACTCCAGTGCTGGTGGTGGTCTCTGCACTGCCACAGGCCAGGCTGGAGCAGGAATGCAGCAATTCCTGCAGGAATGGCTCCCAGAATGTTTGGCTGTTTTTCTGCACTGGCTGGGAGCAGACACACGGTTCTGGTTGTTTCACCGAGGGCCACATCCCTCCCACCTGTTCAGATAAAGAACTGAGGGAGCTGAGGGAGCTGTGCATGTGCAAATCGTTGTGCAATTCCTTGAGGGACCAAGGCTCCGCTTGCTGAGCCCCCTCCTCACCAGCAGCACAGGGTGGAAGGCACCTGCATCCATCCTTTGCTGAGGGATTTATTAACCTGCAGTCAGTGTTTTTGTCTGGGCTCTGCCACATTTTTCTAAAAACTTAGAAGATTTGAGACTCGTGGTCACCTCTGTGCTGGGGCAGTTTGCTCAGGACCCCACTTTGGGGTTTGTGCTGAGCTCTTCAGCTACACTGCCCTTGCTGTGCTCCTGTTTGTCCTTCTTTCCTCTTTTTTTCTGTGGTTTCCTTCAGTAGACCAAATCAGATTTATGCAAAAACTGTTTAGAAATGGCTCAGCTGTGTCTGTGTAAAAAAACCTGAGCAGGTGTCCCTGCAAAGCAATGGGTTCAGCTTGAGGAGCTGCCTGGCTGCTCAGTTTGGGCTTTAGGTTTTTTACTGTGTTCAAGGAAGTTTCTGGAACCCCTGCTAGAAAAAGACATGGAGCTGTTAACAAATATTGAAGTGTAGTGCTCTATAGGTTGAACTGCTCTGAACTATCTATTTTTATTGTGCTTATATGCTGGAAATTGCAGAGCAAACCACGGTGATGTGCTGGAGAATTTTTCCAAGAAATCTCCTTTAGTAAAGATGGAGTGAGGTGAGCTCAGCACAGAACCAACAGCTCTTGGATTAATGGATGTGTTTAGAGGCTGAGGAGGAGAATTAGTGGCTGTGACTCACTGGCCTGACTCTCTGTTCTCAGAGAATTTCCAGAGTCAAGGTGTGCAAACAAAGAGGATTGATACCCAGCCGTGCCCTCTGCTCAGGGCAGACACATCAGGAGCCCCCCAGGGAGCTCAGCAGCAGAGCTGAGCCTGGCTGCTGCTGCTCCCAGCCCTGCTGCACAGCTCAGGGCAAACACAGAGCTTGGCCCATCCTTGTTTTCCAGGCTTTTTGTAAAAAGAGCAGGTGATGGTGAGAGCTGCAGCGGCACAGAGCGTGGTGCACCAGAGCAGAGGGCGAGGAGACAAACCCCAAATCCTTCATTTCCTCTGCCCTGTCTGTCCTTAGACAGCAGAGCCAAGGCAGGAGGGAAGCTGTGGTGGTGTGGAGGGAGGGAACTGCAGTGCTGACCTGGCATGGCCATGCAGCTGTCACCATGGCTACCCCTCCTGGAAAAGCAGGGCAGGGAGAGGAGTGAAGCCATCTCTGTGATGCCCAGTCCAAGGACTGTCAGCCCCATCCAGAGCAGAACAATCCAGCCTCTCCCACAGCTCTCAGGACAGCTCTGCTCCTGTTAAACTGAGAGGGACAGCGAGGCCATGGTGAAAATTGAAAGACCTGCCATGATTCTGAGTTATATTGTAAGCTAATCCACATAAGGGGGAAATATTTAAAAGAAAATGTGGACAATGGTAAAAAATATTCAATGTGTTGCTCTAAATAAATTGCAGAGTAGACCATGGATAAACATACATAAGAAGCAATGAATTGTTATTATTATTATTATTATTGTTATTCCCAAGAATATTATTAATTAAAAATGAGATTTCCTCACTCAGGTGTTCCTGGAAGAACGCTGCATTATCATTTTAAATCCACCAGTTTCTGCTCATAATTGAAATGCAGCACAGTGGGTGCTCTGTGCTTGCTTAGCTCAGCACAGAATTGAATGGAGGGGCAGGAGGGAGCAGGAGGGAGCTTTTTATCCTGCAAAATGACCAATGGCAGACAAAAGTCCAAGAGTTGCTTTCAGCCAGCAGTGATTTAAAATTTTCATATTGGAATTAAGAAATTTTCAGAATTAAGAAATTCTTCAAGTTATCTGGGTGTTTATCAATCACTTTGGAAATAAAAGAAAAATTAATCTGTTTACCAGCCTATGAGTGAGTTTCACAAAGTGCTCGTGCCCTGTCCTGGGAAATAAAGCAAGCTGACAACTCAAGAATTCCCAAGGCAACAGGCAACAAATGCCTATGGAAAGGCAGGAATTGGAATAAGCTGAGTAAACCTTTATAAACTGAGAGGGGATGTGGATAGGACAAAAATGTTTAGGTAGAAAGAAGGGGTTTGTTAGAAGCACAGTTATGTATTTCTCTTTTGGACTGTTCCCTTAAGGAATTGTAAGGCAAACTGACCTTAGAACTTTGCAGAGGATTTATGTAAAGAGATTTAGGTGGGTTTTTTCCCCTCTCACTGCTTTTGAGCCCTGCATTTATGTTTGTTGCAGGAGGTTCATTTTTGCCAGGGCTGATTTGTATAATCAGCTGTTCTGGAAGGCAGCCAAGGATGAAGGAAATAGTTAATAGTGCTCATTTTAATAGAGAGTGGAGTTTGGTGGTGCGTGGCAGAGTCTGAGCTTTTTGGGTTTTAATGCAGTATTGTCCACCCAGAGCTCTCCCAGCCCAGCTGTTTCACTGCTTGCTCCTCTCCAAAGCAATGCTAATGGATGAAAAAACCCACAGAGCTCCTCACTAACAGGGCAGTGAGTGAAGAGCTGCCCCAAAACCTGGATCTACAGCCTTGTTCCTATAAAACCACATCCCTGCAGGGACAGGAGAGGGTGGCACCTCGGTCCTGAGGCCACCACTGCTGCCAGGCTGAGTGTGCTGCATGTGGAGGGACCCACCAGGCTGGCTTTTATAAAATTCATCTGGTTTTATAAAATTCATGCTTTGGCCCTCAAACTGGGTTGTCCCCAGGTGCTGGGGTAAATCCTGCCAGGGGGATTGTGGCTGCTCAGGCATTCTGTTTTCCAGAGGTTAGTTCAGCTTCCCTCAGAAACTCTCTGAGGCCAGTTTGCAGGCACGACTCAGCATTTCAGTTTAATTCAGATCCCTTTCCCCCACCTCCTTTTCCCTCCTTTTTTGAAAAAATATTTATTTATTTATTTATTTATTCCACTCTTCCTCCCTGTGGAAGTGATTGACTCTGGCTGTGGCAGGTGGTGGAGAACCAACCAAACTGAACCCCTGAACTGATTTTCCTCCTTTGCCACATGGGCTTTTCAGTGCTCACACCAGTGATCACAATCTTGTCACCTGTCACTTTCTTGTGTATGACTCCTCTTGCCATCCCTGTGTTGTTCTCCCCTTTGGCATAAACTGTGTGGCACAGTTCTCCCTTCAAGGTTTGGAAGGTTTTTTTTATGATTAGGGAGGATTGGAATATCCCCATTGCATCTGGAAAGTCACCCAGAGGGTTGGGAAACCTCCTGGGAGGGTTTTTCCCAGCAGAGGGCACAGAGGTGGCCATCAGGTGCCACCTGGTTGCCCCCAAACCAAAGGCTGAGGATGTCCTGGGTAATCCTAGCCCGGGGAGGGGGCAGATCCCTGCAGTTGCCATGCTCAGGGATCCCATGGGATCACACTTTGCTCCTCTCCCAGCAGTGCCAGGCACTTTTGGGAGCCACTTGGCCACTTCCACGGTTCAGGGCATCAGTGGCCACAAATCCTTTCAGCCACATCTGTAACTGCTCATTGTGCTGAAGGAAAAGTGAGCAAACTCTTTGCAAGGCATTAACCTTTGTCCTAATAATGGGCATCTCTTGAGCTGTCCCTGATTCCTGGAAAACAGCCCTGCTACTTTACAGAATTAATTCAGCATCTTCTGTTTTCATCACCGAGTGTCTTTTCCTTGGATATTATGTTCTGCTTCTTTTCTCTAGTGGATACATTTCCTGGTTTTATATTTTCTCAGTACTTAAGAGTGGAAAAAAAAATGAAGATCTTTCTTCAGAGAAGTTCTGCTAGAGCTGCTTTAGAGACCCATCCTGTGCTGTCTGATGCCTGACATGCGTCAGGAGTAATTGAGGAAATTTTTCTGCGTCAGTGACAGTAAATAATCAGTGTCTGTTTTCTCCCACAGAAAATTATTCCTGGGCTTGTTTCAGACACTGAGGTGACTCTTGTTTCTTTGAAAGGAATTATCTGAAATGGCTGATATATTTCCGCCACTGCTGTTGTCAGAATCACATTCAAGGACAGGATTTTTGTTCTTGATGGAGATTTTAAAAAATAATTTAATAAGACAGAATTGTTTGGCTTTGACCTGCAATAAGAATTGTGTGAACTGCTCTGCAGCACACTTGATCCCAAATAAGATGGCTCAGGAAAGCTCAATGGTCTTCAGCAAATTTAATTCATTTGTAGCCACTCCTAATCCTTCTCCAGTCATTCCCACTTCCTTTGACTCACAGCTCCTGTGGCTCAGGAGGTTGTGTGGGCTCAGTGTCCATCCCAGCTCTCCACTGCCCTGCTCAGGGGGATCCTTCCCTTAAGCCTTTATTGGGACCCCAGCCCCAGAGCTGAGACTGCCTTGAGCAGCTGGGACACAGCAGGTGCTGCTGGGGCTGGGGGGACAGGGGGTGCAGCTGCTCTATCAGGAGCCTTGGCTGTGGGGCTGCATCCCTCATTTCCCAGGCACTGGGTTACAGCAGCTCCAAAGGGCAGGGATGCAGTGCTCCCAGCCTGCCTCTGGGGCTGCATCCCTCATTTTCCAGCATTTTGTTACAACTTTGTCTTGGGTTGCAATGCAAGATGTAACCAGCAGTGTGTATTCTATTTGCCATCTGTTTAAACCTGTTAGGGAGGTATTTTTTCAATCTCTTCTATAACCCATCCCTCATAACTCCAGGGGGATCTTCTGTCACTGGGCAGCTGTTAAAGCAGCTGGGGCAGGGTTTGTTCTTTATCCCTTCCAGGACCCATCCTCCCTGCAGGGATCTCTGCTGTTCATGGGCCATCGAGGCTCAGCCATGGCTGAGACAATTCCATCATCCATGGGGAGATGCTGCACCCAGGGGAGGAGCCCAGCATTCCTACCTGGATAAACCTGGGATTGGGAACAGCAGCACAGCCTGTGTGCACTGGATTATTGACCTGGATAAACCTGGGATTGGGAACAGCAGCACAGCCTGTGTGCACTGGATTCCCAGAGGAAAACCAGACCCATCTCAGCACCACTGGACCCTTCCACAGGATCAACTCTGCTCCAACAGAACCACATCTGTCACTGCAGGAGGACTGGATTGGGCTGACAACAACACCCTGATCAACAGGGGGTCAGGCTGTGTTCTGACCCTATCAGTGTTTGTTTGTTTGCTTGCTTGCTTGTTTTTTTCTTCTTTTTTTTTGTACTACTACTTTGTATTTTTAATATTCCTTATAAAGAACTGTAATTCCTGTTCTCATATCTTTGCCTGAGAGCCTCTTAATTTCAAAATTATAATAATTCAGAGGGAGGGGGTTTACATTCTCTATTCCAAGGGAAGCTCCAGCTTTCCCGGGCAGACACCTGTCTTCCTAAACCAAAACAAATTTCTCCAAAGGACAGGGCTGCAGCCCTTCCATCTCTCTCTGATGGTGGGGACACCTTGTCCCACAGAGGGCAGGAGGAGCAGACAAACTGCTTGGAAACAGGATTCCAGAATTCTTGGTGTGGCTATCAGGGCAGAGCAGAAGAATCAGAAGGGCAAACACAGCACTCTGAAATAGCACAAGATGGAGTTTCCAAGAGCCTCTCCAGGTAACTGAGGGTTCTCAGGTTGGAAGGGGCTTCTGAAGCTTCATTTGCTCAAGGCAAGACCAACTTTAGCCATGGATTGGGGCATGAAGCCAACATGTGTCATGGTCTCTGCGGCTCCCAGGTGCTCGGAGAAGATCCAGCCTCCTGGGAAATTGCAGGTGGATGACCTGAAGATGACTTTGCAATTTTGCTCTCGTAAATATTTCTCTCACTTGGGTTCTTTGAAGAAATTCTTCCTGTGGACACATTTTAAAGTGACAAAATTAAGGCATCTGCTACTGTCTGCATTGTCTGTTGTGCCTTTGTGTTTTGAATTTCACTTCCTGTGGTCATTAAAAATACCAGATTATTATTTTGGTTCAACTTCTTCCTGTCCATGTTCTCCATCAGACTCCTCAGTGGCTCCCTGCAAAGTCTGAAGCTTTTCCTGCTTGCCTGCATGGGATAACTCACCTGGTTTTGGTGCTGCCAGCAAAAGTTTGGGGTTTGCTTATGAAATCTGATGTGCTGCAATGCTCCTTTTTGGCCAACCCTTGAATATTTTCAGCCTGCATAAAGGAATATCCTCTGCATGGCAGCTGATCCCTTAAAGGCCTGAGAATTCCCATTGAGGAGGTTGAGGGATGGGTATTTGTTGGAACTCAAAGCTGAGAATTTCAGCCTTTCTGTTCTAGCAGGCACTGACCCTCAAGCAAACAGCACATTTGACCTGAGGCCATGGAAGAGGCTTCCAAAATTGAGTGACAGTACTAAGATTATAGGAGTTTGAATAGAAGTGTGTGATATGACAGGGTGGAAAACTTAAGAGTTTAGGATTTTAGAGTATAGTAATATATATAAAGCAATATGGAGGATTTAGGGTGTTGGCTAAGTTCTTCTTCTTTCACCTTCTTCTTCACGGATTTGGGTGGGTTTTTTCTAACTGGGTGAAAAGGTCTGCATTGTGGATCACAAGTGGTTGGTTATTGGGTTAAAAGTAAAAATAATTTTGGTGTCATCTCATAACTGGATAATTAGTGCTTAAAAGACCATGGAAAGAGATAGAGACAGAGCCATTTTGCCATGGAAAGAAACACAGACAGAGCCATTTTCTACCTTGTTGGCTGGAACTCACAACTCGTGAGATTGTAACAGAGATAAGAATTAATAAACTACTGCATCCAAACATGAGAAAACTGTATCTCCTGTGCTTTAATCCCAGCCCTAAAAGAGAAAAAGAAGATAAAACCCTACAGGTGTTGGGTGGGTACTGAGCATGGGTTCTTCTGACACAGTGATTATCCCTCGGGGAGCTGCAGGGATGTGTGGGAATTCTGCATGTCAGAGGGTGGAAAGTGAAGTTTCTAAGAAGAAAGTAGGAGCCCAGCTCAGCTCAGGGTGTGCAGAGTGTTCCGAAAATGAGGCCACAAAACTCCGATGTAGTGGGATTTTGGCCAGTTGTTTTATTAAAAAAAAATCGACCACCAAGAACAAGAGGTTTGAGATAGTCTCGCACCCTTTGCAAAAAGCCAGATACAAAGTATAAAAAGTACCCTCTACTCCCCTAGCTACGAACTAACTCAACTCTCTTCTGCGTCTCTGCGGGCTGTCAGTCCCCCTTTATAGCCTCTCTCCCCTCAGTGATTGGTGGGTTTTGGATCCTCGCTGCGATTGGCTCCTTTTCTCGGCCCTGATTGGTCTTTACCAGGAGTCTTTCTGGACCAATCATTTTTCCCGCCTTTGAATGATTGGTCCATTGTCCACCAATCCAGGCTCGCGGTTCTGATCCATTCTGGAGCCTTCTGTGAGGGGAAGATTCCCCCCCTCTTTTCCTCCTTCCTTCTCTCTCCAGCCGCAGCCNCTGTGAGGGGAAGATTCCCCCCCCAACCCCATTCGTCCTTCCTTCTTTCTCCAACAGTAGCCCTCAGAGAGCATTGTCAATACTGTCTGAATTCTAACAACCCCTCATGTACAAAGTTACAAATGTAAATGAAACTTACAAAACACAACCCCTACATAACTGTGGGAACCGCTTAAACCAAACGCGGTTGCAAACTGAGATGAAACTTACAGGGTACATACAAATCATACACAGTTACAAATTGGAATGAAACTTATAGGCTAAGTGTTTATATACTTATACAACTTAACACAAAAAGTTTAACTTCTCTTGTTTGTAACAGAGAGCAGCAGGGGCCGTGCCCAGAGCTGCGCACGCTGGAGAGCCACAGGAGGATCTCCCAGTGCTTTGATATCCCCAAACCTGCCTGAACCCCTCGATGCTCCCCACAGGGCTGGTCCTGAGGAAAGCAGCAGGAGCTGAAGGGGCAGAGCGGGGAGAGCAGGGGGAGCAGCCCCCTGGAGCTGAGCACATCCTGGGAATGTGAAAGGGCGCCTTACGGGAGAGGCTCCGCACACACAAAAGGTCACCGCGGCCCGAGCCTTCACTACAACAAAGGCCAACTATTTTTAACTGCATTTCAAGTGGGAAGCCTAAAGCCACGAGCTGGCCTGATTGCAGGAGGCCCTGGCTGCGGTGCTAATCAGAGCTGTTTGCATAATGCCAGCCCGAGGGCCGAATCCCGAACCCACCCCGGCCCTGCTCGAGCCTCACACCCGGGACACGGATGGGGCCCGACCTCCTGGAGCCCTGCAGGCACTGCACCAAAAATCCCTTCTTGTCTTGGAGGATTACTGCGAGAGGCACCCAGTTCATGAGCCAGAGGTGCGGGTTAGCAGAGAGACACACAGATAATTTGCATTACTTAGCCGTGCCCCCACCTGCAGCTGTGCACTGTGAGTGAAAAGGCAAGAGGGGTTGCTGGGCAAACAGGACAGCTGCCATAAAATCCATGGAAAAGGGATCTCCTCTTCTGCTTAGAGAATCCAGGGCTCCTCAGATGTGTCCTCTGCAGGGCACAAAGCTTTGACTCCAAGGCTATTTTCAAAAATAAAAGTAGGTATTTTCTTTTGAAGACACTTCTGCAGGCACCCTGCTCGAGCACCTGCCAGCAGGAGTGTCAGCACCGGCAGAACAAGGTCTGCACCTCTGGGTTTTTGGCTTTTTTCACGCTGGTGACAGAGCCAAGAGAAGCTAAGTTCTGGTCTGGGATCATTTCCTAACTTTTCTCGATGCTTCTGTAGAAAGTGGGGCTGCACTTGCCGGTCTGTGTTCATTACTTGTTTCTGGTCTCCTGAGAGTTCTTGGTGAACTTCACAACCCCATCAGGGTCTGAAAGGCCTCTTGGGTGGGGGAGCAGTGCTAAAACTGCACCACACTTCTGACAGTTCAGCTTTTCTGGGGTTGTGTCAAGAAGAAAAAACAAAAGGCGAGTATGGACCAGCCTGAAACAGCATGTGCAGCAGGGTTTTTCTCAGTTTAATGGTAGAAATATGGAATATTTGCCTGGTTTCTGAGCAGTCTGGCAGTGCAGGCCCAGTGCTCAGGTTTCCCACTGCAGCAGTGAGAGCCCACAGCTGCTTTTCTGTGCACTTGTGGAATGGGATCACTTCCTGGTTTTGTCACTCCAGAGGAATGGGAAGGCTTTTCCTAAGAATAAGTTTGTAAAGCTCTTCAAAGAGCAGAGCTGTTTGTTTCCTTGGGCCTGCTGAGGGCTGGGGACAGAGAGTGGCTCCTGGAGCTCCAGGATTCCAGAATTCCAGGGAAAGGAATTCCTTTCCCTGGAATTGCCCTCTGCACCAGCTGATCTGTGGCGTTGGGGTGTGCTGGAGGTCACTGCCTGCACCAGTGGCCAAAGTGGGAAGGGATTGTGGCCAAATTAATCAATTAATGCAGCCAGAGCAGCCTGGGCCTGGCTGTGTCCCCTCAGCCCTGGGGGGACAGGGGGTGTCACAGCCAGGGGTGACAGCCACCCAGACTGACCCCAGGGGGATCCCACAGCTCCCAGCCTGCAGCTGCTGACCAGCCCCTGCCTCTTGCCATGCAGGTGGCCCTACAGCTCAGGAGAGCCCACAGCCCAGGTGGCCCCAAAGCCCAGGTGTTCCCACAGCCCAGGAGACCCCACAGCTCAGGTGACCCCACAGCTCAGGTGTCCCCACAGCCCGGGTGACCCCACAGCCCAGATGACCCCATAGCTCAGGTGTCTCCACAGCTCAGGTGTCCCCACAGCCCGGGTGACCCCACAGCTCAGGTGACCCCACAGCCCAGGTCCTGGGCCGCTCCTGGTGTTCCAAGAGGAATTCTGCTGCTGTCATGGTGGCTCCTTCAGATCTGTCTTGCAGGGAGCAGGGAGCCTGCACAGCTGCTGCTGCTGTGTCCAGATGTTGTGGTAGCCCCAGCCTGGTCCCTTCTCACAAGCAGAATGGTTTCCCAAAGCCCTGGGACAGCTTTGGAGCTGAGCCCAGCTGCCCCCATCCCTCGGGGTCTCAGGAGTGTCCCCAACCTCCTGAACACCTCCAGCACTGTTCTGTCTTTAATTCTCTGCCTTGCCACGTGTCTGTGAGGAAATCAGTTGTTCCCATGTTGTCAGAGTGCACTGAGAGCATGGACACATCCTATTTGTAGGATTTCTCTGGCCCCAGCTATCCCACACACCCTGAAGGCCAATGAGCAGCTTCCAGGACCAGCTCTTTGGGATCCCAAACTGCATCTCATCCCAATGGAGGTGCTGCCCTCATTTTTCTATCAGGGGCAGAGAGGTTCTGTGGTTTCTTGAAGTCACTGAATCACAGAATGTGCTGTGTTGGAAGGGACCCGTCAGGATCATCCAGTCCAAATCCTGGCCCTGCACAAACACCCCAAAATCCCTGCATCCTGAGAGATCTCAGCATGGGATGTTCCTGATCTTCCTCTTCCAGGTCTTACCCATGGCTTTGCCCTTGTGTGGAGCTTTCTTGTCCTTTCCTGTCCTTTCTTGCCCTTTCTTGTCCTTTCCTGTCCTTTCCTGTCCTTTCCTGCTCTTCAGAAATCCCCACACTTGGTGGTTGCCCCTAAACCCTCCCTGTGTTCTTTGGGAAATCAGCCTCCCAAACCCAGCCCAAGCTGCCTCTCCACCGTGTCCTGTAGCCCCTCACAGCCCTCCCCAGCCCTGGCCACTGCAATTAATAACAATTAAGAGCAGCAGGGGGAGATGCCTGTCTCGCTGGGTTTCCAAGCCCTCGAAGATTGCACGCTCCAGATCACAGCAGGGAGTGGATGCCACGGGTAAGGAGCACTGCTTAAAAAAGCCCTGGCTGCTTCCCAGAGAGCTGAAGGATTAATTAGGGCCATGGACAGTCTAATTCAGCCCTTAATGAGCCCTGAGGGGTTGGGAGATAACAAAAGCTGGGATGCAGCAGTGCTGGTTTAGAACTGAGAGCCTGGACAGGAGATGTGGAATCCTGCAGGCAACTGGGAGGGAATTCTGGAACAGGAGCCTGTGGAATCCAGGCTGTGGGGGCAGAGCCATCCTCCTTTAGAGGCAGATTTCACTGCTAAAAAGCACGATTTGAGGTGTCTGGGTGAAAGCCGAAGAAGCAGGTTGTTGGTTTGGGGCTGGACAGAGAAATTGAACCTCTCCAAAGGTGAGATCAAAGGGTTCATCTACTTTGGAGGACTTTGGATTTGGAGCTTAAATGTCTTCTCTGGGCAGTTGATTTTGGACCTGTGATCTGTGATCTGACATCCAACATAGGAGCCTCTGAGAGACAAAGGCAAAAAATGCAGGTGCAAGGCCAAAAAAAAGAGAAGAAATGACAATACCTCAGAGCTGAGCCTGCAGCCTCCTCCCAGAGAATCCCCTGCACCTTTTTTAATCTCTTCAGTGAGCAGTGCCTGGTGCACCTGGAACCTTTGTGATCATTTCTGGCCCTTCCCAGCAAAGCCTTCCTCTCCTGGATATTTGCTAAATATTTAACTATTTATTATTATTCATTAACTAACATTTAATGGAATGATTCTGATCTCCAAGGATGAGATTTCCTTTTTGGGGGTGTCCTGGCCAAGCTGGGGCTGCTCCTGCTCAGCCAAAGGGAACATTCCCTCCTGCTCCCTGCTGGCTGCCAGGCCTGGGGCTCCCAACCCTGCTGGGGTTTGCATTGCTGCTCCCTCTCCCCCTGTGCCTGTGTGTGTGGGGAGCAATTCCTGCTCCATTTTCCTGCTGGGAGTGAGGGGCAGGATCTGGCTTGACTCACAGGCTGTAGCACCAACGCTCTGCTTTGAGCCTGCTGGGAATTTGGTTTTCTTCCTGTTGCTTTGGGTGAAAGCTATGATGTCACGCGGATTTTTCAATCCAAATTCCCCTGTGGCAGTTCTTCTGAGCCAGCAGCTTTTAGGAAGCAGCTCCTGGAAGTCTCATCCTCCCCATTCCCAGCTCCCAAACCATTTCAAAGAAGTGCCATCGAAACTGGGAGAGTGCTAATCAGAGATGAAGGAATGAAACACCTCTGAGCTCCACTCACCCCACACATTCCTCTGCTCCCCCTCCCACATCAGCTCTCCCAAATCTGCTCCTGGCTCCCTCTGAGCCTGGCACTTGGCAAAAGGGGAATTCCTGGATGGAGAAGGAAGTTCAGACACTTCTCTGCTTCTGCTTGCTCTGATCCTTTATCCATCCTGGGATGGACAGGTCTGTGCTGGTGCTGCTGTAAAGGTGTTTGGAGCCATTGACTCTGGGAATTGTGTCCCTCAAAGCCATTGGGACGATGATCTCTCTCCCTGTGTGGTGGATGTGATTTGTGTGTCCACTGAAAGGAAAATAATGCTGCACTGTGAATTCCCTCTGGATTCTTTGCATCTTCCTTCCAGCTGAGTGACATTTGTGGATGCTCTGCTGGATGTGTTTGATCAGGATGGAAACAACTCTCTTCTAAACACTGAAAGAGTTTGCATTCATTTATTTAAAATAATAAATATGGGGAGGCAAATCCCTCCTCTCCCTCAGCTCCACCAAGCCCCCAGGTCTGTAAGAACCACAGAGAAATAATTTTATGTGTGAATCTGGCTTCCTGCTCCCCCAAACAGGGAAATACCTGGGGAGAGGCTGTGGAGTCAGGTGGGAAGTGAAGGGAAATACAATTCCCTGGGGATTTTGCAGCTTTGTCATTAGAAAACTGAGCAGGTGGAGGAGCTGGGTTTGGGTCAGGAATTCCCCAGCCCAGCCTGTGCTGAGCTCCCTTCTCACCTCTCAGTGACCCAATGGACTTCTGAGCAACGTGGCAATGATGTACTGAGAGATATTTTCCTTTCCTCTCCTCCTGCTCCTCAGCTGCTTTCTCCAGCACCATCCCTGCTCCAACATTTTGGGAGTAACAAGGCCCAGAAGGGCTATGATTTATTGATTTCCGTCTGGGATGCTTTTTCCCTGGATTTTTTCAAGTGTTTTTCACATGGGGAATAAATCCTGCTTGGTACTTTCCCTCCTCACCATGGTTTGATGGCATTTCCTGGGACAGAAATGCAGGAAAAAAAAATAATTAGCAAAGCTCCCAGCAATAACAAACTGTGCAAATCTTTGCTCTCCAATTCCACTGTTTGGCATTATCAAGGAGAAGAAATGTGAAGATGGTAACACTCTTTAATTCATTAATGTGTTAATTGATTTCACAAAATTAGTTTGCAGACACTAAAAGCAGTTCCCCTTATCTGCTTTTTATGAACTGTGAGTACAAAGCAGAAGTAGGGAAGACACTTGCACAAATAAATGGAAATAATGATACAGCAAACGTTGCCTGAAAGCAAAAATCAAATCCTTCCCTGTTCTGCTGAATTTGAGATGCATCAAAAATACAAATTTTCTGTATTTCCAGCACTCAGGAGAAGAAAAGGGCCGATCTTTATTCCCTCCATTAACAACAAGCATTTAAGGGTCAGTCAGGAACAAGGAGCAGCCCAACTCTCTGTTGGGTTTATTTAAGACAATAAAATAAATAAACTTTATTGTCAGCAACCCCCTCATCAATGTTTTGTCAGAGATCCCAGCCAGAGAGAGAATGGAGACAAAGACATGAAAGGGAGTTGCTGTCTCCTCTCAAAAACCCTTGCAGTGGGGTTTATTTTTTGTATTGATTTCAAGCACAGGTCCTCCTCTGGCATGGATGCTTCCCTGGAGAACTTTTTCCAGGTTTTTTTTTTGAGCACAGATGGACAATGGAGAAATCCAAGCAGCAAAGGGAATGGTTTCAAAGGTTCCCCCTGGAATGGCTGATGTTTGGCATCACTTTCCCAGCAGCTTTGCCTGGATTCCTTAAAGACTGCTGCTCTCAGGGAGAAGAGCTCTTCTTCCCCTGCTTTCCCTCTGACCCACAGCCAGAGGTTAAAAATGAGGCCTGTAGAAAGTGAAAAATAAAAGTGCAGATTGCTTATTTTGAAAGTAAACATTTTATTTTTTTCTCCCATTTTAAGTGGAGATGGGCTTTAGTAAAAAAGAATTGGGAAAAGGATTTGTCCTCCCTTATTTCTGAGGGAAGCAAAGGTGGCTGGGCAGGCCCTACCAGGCAATGGGGTTTGCCCTCAATGAAATAAATCTAAATTTGCCTTTCATGGCTGTCCTCAGGTTTTTTTTCCTGGACATTTTTCAGCTATCCAAGCAGTCTGGGTCATCTCCATGTCAGCTTTGATTTTGGGAAGCACTTTGAGGCTGAAATGGGGCTGCATTCAGGGTCTTTGTAGCTGAGCACAAAGGAAAAGGTGATCCTGGCTCTTGGACCAAGGATTGTTTGTTGCCATGGTTTTCCAGCCTAGAACAACCTGCCCTGATGGGGATGGAAGGAATATCAGGCACTGAACCTTAGGATTGTTGCTGCCGTGGAGCTTCCAAGTGTTTGGGGTTTAGGAGAAGTTCAGCCATCTGAAAGTGCATTATCTGAACATTTGGCAAGATGAAATTCTGGAGGAGAGAGTATTCAAAATTTACTTTTCATTACCAGGAGCTAATTAAACCGTTCAGCCAGCACTGCCCGTACCCAGAGCAGGCAGCCATGGCTATTTTGAGCTTTCCCTTCCCCTGCCAAGTCCCAGACTCCAGACCAGCTTTATTTTTTCAGTGGGAACCGAGGGCTTTGGGACAATGTCAAGCATCACGCTCTGGATCTGCTAATTTGTGGCTGGCTTGTGCAATTCTTGCCCAGCTAATTTTAGCTGTGCCTCGCAGGGCAAGAGTGGGACAGCTCTGGTTAAGAACAGGCCAGGGGAGCAGCCCCAAGCTCAGAGTTTAATTGTGTAAGGAGCCAGCAGAACCATGGGTAAGGCTCATATGATGGAGCCTTTCTTTAATTCTGCCTTGGTAATGGGAGCTCTGCTGCACTCCAGCCTTTCCTGAGGATATCATTTATATCACACTTGCCTCAAAACAACCTTTTCTTGCTCAGCAGCAGAACCTCCCCCCTCCTGTGGTTTCAGCACAAGGTCTGGGCAAAGGGACTTTCCCCTGGTTTGTTGTGCCCTCATCTCTTTGCCATCATCGTCTCCCACCTTTGTTGGATGTGGACTTTGTTTTCCTGGAATAAACTTATTTTTAGCTCAATAAAGTGCACTTGAGATCCCCTCCTTCCCCAGCAGCCTTGCTGATGCCCAAGCAGCTTTGTTCTTCCCAGAGCATTTAGGGGAGGGTGGGATTTTAAGTGGCAAATCTGTGCTGAAACACTTGTGGTGCTTGGACTGGAGCTTTATTTCCTGGGAAAGACTGAAATCCTGAAAGTCCAGAGTACAACCCTGACCCTGGAAAAGTGAGGATAAAGAGGGAGTAGCCAACATAACCATGATTAAAACTGGGAATCTGTGGGGGTGTCCAGCAGGAACAACCCCTGACCCAGCTCCTCAGCACCTCAGAAGCCCAACCAAAGCACCCACTGCTTGCTCCTGAAGCCTGAGCCCAGAGGTGAGAGCTGCCCCAGCCCCTGCATCCCCAGGGTGGCTTTCCAGGGTCTGGAAAAGCCTGAAGGCAGCCAGTGAAGGCAGCTCTGTGTCCATCCCTCCAGCACCATGGGGCTGGAAGTGCTTGGTGATGCCTCAGAGGGGCTGTGCTGTCACAAATGCCCAGCTGGGAGTGGCCTTTGGGGTCTGGGGTTCTGTCCCTGACACCACCTCAGCCTTCCAGGCCAGCCCAGCTCCAGCACTGGAGCCAAACAGAGATGAGGTGTCTTCCAGAGCAGCTTTAATTTGTTATGAGCCACAAGTCAAGAGAATCAATTTTTAAAAAAATCCTATCTATTTTACCCAGACAAACATTCCCATGTCTTTAATTCTGCCTTTGCTGCTGAGGCTTTTTCCAGCCCCCTCAGCCTGGAGCCTCCTGGCTCCCAGCACAGCTGGACAGAGCTGCTGTTGGCTTTGCTTCTCCATGCTCAGTTCCACCTGAAGGATCCCCTCTGCAGGGTTTGGATAGGAACTCTCCCAGCAACGGTGATTTATCAAAACCATCTGCTTGCACTGGCACCCAGGGAGCCCATCATGACATTTCTGTTGGTTTTCAGGCTCTTTGCACACCTGGCAGATGCAAGTGAACAGCCCCTGGTGTTAACAGCAGCTCCTGGTGTGCTTTGGTGCAGGGATAAATAATCCTGGCACTGAAGGATGTGCCCTTTCTCTGCTGCCCTCTTGGAATTTCTCCAGGGAATGGTAGAGGGGTTATAACTGGGGTGGGGGGTGGAATTCAGACATTCAAGCTGGCATTTCTACAGCAGTTTGGATCAGCTTGTGTTTGTGTTTGCTGCAGGAGTGTGGCCTGTGCCCCCCTTTACCCATCACCAATGTGCCTTTTTGTGAAAAGTAGAAGAATCAGAGAGTCAGGACAAATCCCAGTGCTGAGCAGGTTTTCTCTCTCTCTCATGGCTGCTCTCTCTGGATTTGTGGTTATTTCCTAAGTGTCAGCCACCTCCATTAACCCTGCCTCCACCCCTCACTCCTGGTGGCTCTGTGTGGGGAGTGGGATCAGCACCGGGGCTGAGCGAGGGCTTTGGTGGAGCAGCCTCTGGGAACAGCTCTGATTTCTTCTCCACCCTGCAGGAGATGGCAGAACTCAGCCCCTGCCACCTCAGGTTGCCACTCTGGTGTCCCCTGTGCTGGAAATCAGCAGTCAGCATGTCCCAGGTGCATGGAGTGCACGGGAGAACCCAACCCAAGCACCCGTTTCCCTTTGCCAGGGAAGTGTTGTTACCCCCCTGCTCCACAAACCCACCCAGGACCCCCACACAGCCAGGAATGTCTTTAATGGAGCCCTTTGGAGGCTGAAGCACTCAGCTGTAAGCAGGCAGCAAAATCAAACTTTTTAATGGAGCATCCAGGCAGGAGAAACACGGCCAGGCCCTCTGGCAGCACTGGGACACGTCAGCCCTTGGGCCATCCAACATTTCTGGCTTCTCTCTCTCCATTTCCTTCTGCCCCAACTTGCCCAGCAGGCTGGGAATTCCACAGCCATGGAATGCCAGCCAGGGAGGGGCTGGGATACAAACCTGGAGTGTCACAGCCTCCCCATCACAGTCACTTGTCCCCAGCAGCAGCAGGAGGTGCCTCCAGGAGGAAATCCAGCAGGATCAGGCACGGTGGGGCTGTGGGGAGCCTGCTCAGTCCTTGGGGAAGGGGAACAATCCCTGCTGGGGCAGAGCCACAGCCCCCTCTGGGCTCCCAGCACGGTTATGGGTATTTATTGTAAGTGCTCCTATTTTCCTTTCCTGGTCCAAAGATTCGGGATTTCCTCTGAATTGCGTGAAACCACCGCAGCAGCAGGGCTGGCCAGGGACTCCTCTCGTGCTGCCCTGGATCTGTGGGGGAGTGAAACTTTGAGGAAAGCAGAGTGTTGGTCACACATTCCCTGAAAAAGCAGCCTGCAGGATAAGGCTTTGTTAAGGCAGGTGGGGACAGCTCCCCTTGGTGGGATCAGGGAAAAGCCCTCCTTGTTCCCTGTCCATCACCCCGGTAATGACACTGCCTGTAGGAGTGGGAGGGCTCTTGGGGACAGTCCCAGGAGTTTGTGTCACCTGGGTGTCCCCTGGGAATGCCAGAGCCCTCTGCAGCTGCCCATGGACACCAACACAGCAGAGCTGGGCCCCAGCCAGGCCAGAAAATAAATCACAAATAAATTAAAATAAATCACAAAATACAAACAGTGTGGTTTAGGACAGATAAGGCAGCAAGTGACAGAGATTTTGGCAATTGCACTATCAGCACAATTTGCTTGTCTTGCCTTTTGCTGATTTAGGGCTGTGTAAAAACCAAGCTCTGTAAAAAGCACCTGCTTTTCTGTCACCTGAGCTTGGTGCTGCCAGGCTGCTCTTTTTTTGGCACAGAAGAAGCATGGTTTGGCTGCTGAGGAGTTAAACCAAGGCAAAAGGCACTTTGATTCATCCAGCTTCCAAACAGAGGACAGAGGACTTGTGTGATGGCTCAAACATGGGGAAAGCAATTCCACTTCAAGACATGCTACCATTCCCCAGGCTCAAATCTCCCTGCACAGGAGGGACTGATGAAGGAAAAGCTATCCAATGTCCAGCCAGCATCAGACTGATGTTAAAACAGCCTGGGCTCAGCAGGGCTCTGCCCAGAGCATTCATCTGGAGAGGCCAGGTCTCACCAGGCTGCAGGAACAGCAGTGACAAAGGACTTTGTGACACAGCAGCAGTGACTGCACTCCTGTAAATGACTTCTTTGTTCAAACCTGCTGCTCCTCTGTCTTGGGTTGCAATGCAAGATGTAACCAGCAGTGTGTATTCTATTGCCAGCTGGGGCAGGGTTCTTTATCTTTTCCATGGCCCATCCCTCATAACTCCAGGGGGACCTTCTGTCAATGGGCAGCTGTTAAACCAGCTGGGGCAGGGTTTGTTCTTTATCACTTCCAGGACCCATCCTCCCTGCAGGGATCTCTGCTGTTCATGGGCCATCGAGGCTCAGCCATGGCTGAGACAATTCCATCATCCCATGGGGAGATGCTGCACCCAGGGGAGGAGCCCAGCATTCCTACCTGGATAAACCTGGGATTGGGAACAGCAGCACAGCCTGTGTGCACTGGATTCCCAGAGGAAAACCAGATCCATCTCAACACCACTGGACCCTTCTACAGGATCATCTCTGCTCCAACAGAACCACATCTGGCACTGCAGGAGGACTGGATTGGACTGACACCAACACCCTGACCAACAGGGGGTCAGGCTGTGTTCTGACTCTGTCAGGGTTTTTTTGTACTATTGCATTTTTTATTTTAATTTTCCTAAAAAAGAACTGTTATTCTTATTCCCATATCTTTGCCCGAGAGCCCCTTAATTTCAAAATTATAATAATTCAGAGGGAGGGAGTTTAAGTGCTTCATTCCAAGAAAGGCTCCTGCCTTCCTTAGCAGACACCTCTCTTTCAAACCAAGATATCCTCTCCCATTTCTGCAGTGCTCAGGGTACCAACCCAGCCTCTGTAAAACCAGACTTAGACTGCTGTCTTCAGGACAAGGCACCTCTTAAGTCCTAAGCCATTTCCACCCAGGGCAAATCGCACTGTGGGCAAGGGTCAGCTGATTTTTGATTTCCTATGACCCTGCAGAGGTTTGAATGCACTTCCACATCCTCTGAGGATTTACTGAATAAAAGCTGTACAGCTTTTATAAAGGTGAGCTAAGAAGAGAAGCAAATACACCAATAGATCCTGTAATTGCTTCTCCAGATGAAAAACAGACAGTGAAACTTCTCCTCTGAAGTTAACTCCACTGGCTTCCAGGGCTGGCCACGAAGGCAGCCCTGATGTCTTGGGGCTGATTCTCAGAGGTTATTTATAAGTGAATTTAGTGCCAGGATTTGTTGTGGAAAAACCAGATCGTGGCAAAAAAGTGTCTCTGTTCCCATCCAGCTATGAAACAGGAATAAAGGACAGAGAAATAATAAAGGACAGGTGTATGGTGTGGGTCTGTGTGTGTGCAGAGCTGTGTGTGTGTGAACAAGATCTGCTGGTTTCCAGAGCTCTGTTTGTCCAGAAGCTGTGTCCAGCCTGTGTGTCCCTAACTCTGTGTCCACCCCATGTGTGTCCCCAGCTCTGTGTCCACCCCATGTGTGTGTCCCTAACTCTATGTCCAGCCCTGTGTGTGTCCCTAGCTCTGTGTCCATCCCCATATGTGTGTCCCTGTGTCCATCCCCATGTGTGTGTCCCTAACTCTGTGTCCAGCCCTGTGTGTGTCCCTGTGTCCATCCCCATGTGTGTGTCCCCAGCTCTGTGTCCAGCCCTGTGTGTGTCCCTAACTCTGTGTCCACCCCCATGTGTGTGTCCCCAGCTCTGTGTCCAGCCCTGTGTGACCCCAGCTGTGCCCACTCCTCTCATTCCCAGCTCTCCCCACCCCAGCAGGGAGCTGTGACACAGCAGTGTCACATCTGACAGGATGCCCCAGACCAGGCACTGCTTGCAGCACTGATGATTTCTTTATGAGCTGTGTTCCTGCAAGGGTTGCACCTTTAACCTGCTCTCCTGAATAAATCCTCCCCAGTGTTCCCTGTCTCGTTGCTGTTTTGTTGGTCCCAGGAGAAGAGGAAAGTGCTCCATGTCCCTCACACAACACACAGGCCACCCTGGTTTTGGACAGGGAGGGGCTGGAGGGAAATTTGGGGATGTGCCCTGGGGGGCTCTTGAAGCAGGGGAAAACTTTTGAGCCATTTCCAGCCTGGGGAAAGGGCCGAGCAGAGAGATCTGTGTAACCTCCAAGAGGTGACAAACTCCTGTGTCCCTGACAGGAGAGGGTGCAAATCTTCACCAGGATGAATTTTGCCTGGCGAGAGCTGGAAGAAAAAAGGATGTGAACATGAAAAGCATTTCAAAAATACCTTCTATCTCTTTCCAATAGCAAAGGTGGGAGGTGCAAACAAATAAAGACAGTTTCACAATTTGTACCTGCAGCTTTGGGGATTATATTGGTAGTTTAACAGCTCCTGTCCTTCCTTAGCAGCTGACTGTGGAACTCTTGGTGGACAGGGCTTGGAAACACTCTGAAAATGCCAGTTATTCCCATTTCATCTCCCCAGCACATGGAATTTCAGTGGTTCCTTTTAAACCAGCACAGATGGTGCATTACATTTGGGATGCTGCCCTGCTGCTGCACTTAGTGCAGAACCCGGTGCTGCTTCTTAGCACCAGGAGCAACAAGAAAATGGATTGTTTGGGGTGGATTGGGATGTGTAATCCCTGCACCATCACTCAGATTCAAAGTCTCAGTCCTTAAAAAGTAAAAGCTTTTTATCCCTGCACACAGGGATAACCCAGAGATGGCTCTGACAAAGCCCTTCACAAACACTCCTGCCATGTCACAAACACATCACTCACTCCAAGAGGGGCCAGAGCCCACCCTGCCCGTGGATGTTTCCAGCTCTACACAACGTTCCTGTCCTGCAGGTGAGGCACAGACACACCCAGGGCTGGCACACCCCAACCCTCCCCACAAGACAAGGGGGGTTGGGATGGGTTTCTTTGGTTTTGGTTTTTGTTTTATGCAAGCCAAGTTCGGAGTAGCTGAATGCTGGGTAGCTGGAAAAGCTGAAACCAAACAAATCACACCAGACAGAAGTTGGCCATCAGCTACAGGCAGCAGCAGCATTCCCGGCCATGGAGGGCTCTTCCACTGCTGCAGAAGCAAGCCAGGGTGGGAGCAGGCTGCAGGGCAGGGAGGGGCTCCTTTGAGGCTGAGGAAGCCTCGGGGGTGCTCCTGCTGCCGGACACACAGGGACACACAGGGCTGGGTGCCTGGGCTCCTGCTTTGGGTGCGCTGCCCATCCCAAGCAGATCCTGCACTCCCGGCTCTCCCCACCCTCCCCACAGCTCCTCCTGCAAACCTGGGCAGTGCCAAATGCCGGCAATAACTCTGCTGGCCTGCACAGACTGTGCTGTGGGTGGAGAGGAGCTCGCCAAGGGCAGGTTTGACACGGAGCCGCATTTTGGGTGTGCTGTCCCTGCTGTTCCCTCCTCCCGAGGGACTCCAGGTACACCCTGAGGGAAACAGCATCACTCGGAGAGGTGACCCCAGCACAGCCCCAGCGTCCTCTCCACTGCAAGCAATGCAAGCAAGAGAAAAAAAGCTCGGCTGGGGGCGTTGCTGAAGCAGGAGGCAAATGTGAAGCTGGGATGTTTGAGGTCTGGGCCAGTCTGCTCCTGACCCTGCCCAGGCTGCAGCCCCACAGCAGCCTTGGCGCAGCTCTGCCTCTCTCCTCTCTCTCATTCTCTCAGAGTTCCTTGGGGTTTGTAGTTTTTTACTGCCCCTGACTGGTTCCCTGTGTGACAGAACCCTGGTCACTCCTCACCTCGACAAGGGACCCCAGGGCAGAGAGGGAAGAGAGGAAAATCCTGGCTGAAAAAGGAACAATCTGGCTGGGATTATTTCCCTGCGCCTGTAGGACAAGAAGCACCGCTCCCAACCTCATTCTCCTGGTTCTAATCGCATTTTGAGGCTATCTAGAAACACACAGCTCACCTGCCTTACCCGGGGGATGCCCCTGGCATTGGAGCGAGCACCTCCAGGCTTTTGGCTTTTCAGGGATAACACAGCCTTTCCTTGCCCCAGCACAGGACCCTCTGTGTGGCCGGGCTCCCTCCCCTCCGAACCCCCCCTGCTCTACCCCAGGGGCTCCAGGCTGCTCCCGAGCTGCTCCCGAGCTGCTCCCAGCACAGCCGGGGTCTGCCCGCAGATTCCAGCCGTGCCCCAAGCGCTGGGAGCCGGGCAGAGCGCAGGGACAGAAGGGATTTAACCCCGTGGTTGATCCCAGCTCCGCTCCTGCAGCCCCTGCCGGGGATCCTGTCCTCAATTTGCTCGGTTCAGAGGGAGGGCACAAAGCAAGGGACAGGGATTTTTTTCCAGGACATTCCTATTTTTTGGTGGCACACGACTGTCTCGATGGCCACGGGAGCCCCACCCCGTGGTCAGCCTTGGGAGAAGGGTGACCCCGCTCTAGGGAAAATGATTTAAAATGCCTTCAGATGCCTTTTCACTTATTTTTATTTAATTCCATAAATATTTTCATAAGGCTCAGTGTCTTTACAACACTTTTTTAAACACTTTTTTTTTTGTTTTTTACACACAACTTTGACACTTGTTTGACAGGGTCAAACAGTCCAATATAAACAAAATAATAAAACTGGCAAGTGCGGATCAGCTGGGTTACCAAAATCCTTTTTTTTTTTTTTTTTTTCTTTTTTTTTTTTCTCTTACTGTTAAAACCCCAAAAGCACTAAAATATCAGTATTTGGCTTCAAACTAGAATTTTAAAAACTTTTTTTTTTTTTTTTTTAAATTCTCTGCTACAAGTCCCTGTCGTCATAGTGCCTTTAAGCTCCTACAGACTCTTCTTTTCTTCTTAAGGAAAAATAAGCTTGGTGATGCCATGCAGAACTTACAATAGCTACTAAATATACATGTTCCCTGAAATGTAGCTGCAATGAAAAGATGACAGAGCATAAAGAGAACAAAACCAGAAACCCAAAGCACCACAGTGTACTATCAATAACATTGCAATGGACGGCTGGTGCCCATCCAGAAACTGAAACAAATTTCAAATATATTTCTCTATGTAGTATTTTCTATTTACAACTGTTAGATGCACCTAGGTTGGTTCTTGTTTGCCTTTTTGGAGAGGGTGGGGAGGCGAAAGTCTTGAATTTAGATCCTCTGTTCTAGTGTCTAGGTTAAGGGTAATGCATGTCATTTACCTAGGGAAGAGGGTTTCTTTTTATTTTTTATATATATATATATATAGATTCAGCCAGAGAAATACCGTAAACATGTAAGTTTGTTACAACTCTCTTGTTTCTGCATATGGAATGGGAAGTGGGTTCCTCCTGTCTGGCATTGGAATGCAAAGTCTGTATCAGATGCTCAGTCAAGTCACCCCCATCTGCACGGGCGCTGCTCCCAGCGCTGTCACACACACGCTCCAGCCCCGCTCCCTGCTGGGACAGCCACAGCAGGGGCTCAAATGGGACCCAGTGCTGGTTCTTCTTTGTGCCAATGCTCCATCTCCAGCAGCACCTTGGCAATTTACGGAGAGGAGGAGCTTTCTTGAAGGCCCGAGAGCCAAGCCCCTCGTCCCTGCGGCCGCTGCCAGCACCAGCAGCGCTGCCCCGGGCGGGGCTCCCCACTTAACAAAGAAGCTGCGAGTCCAACAAGTGGCCTTGTCAGATCTTGATTTATGATGCAAATAATGGTGTGGCGGTGGTGTTTCTTTTTTCCTAGTGCTGAATATTTAGGAAGCATCTTCTCATAAAAATTATGGATGTCTCATTCTCACTCTCTGAGGCACAAAACAGTAAATGAACAGGCTTAACTAATGTGCTTGTTACTTGTTGGTTGTTTTTGTTTTTGCTTTTTTTTTCCCTAAGCAGTTAAAAAGGCAAAAGTAATAAGTGAAATTTTCATCATGTTGACAACATTTTGGAATCTCTCTCTCTTTCTTTCTCTCTCTCTCTCTGCCTCTCTTCAGCCATCCAGAAAGAGTAAAACATTTCAGTTAACTGACGAGAACCCATCTCATGCACTGCTTTAAATACCCATTCTGTTAAAGAAACAAAACAATATTTGCTATGTATCCCATATTAAAACCTAGCCATAAAAATGCAAAGATACAAAAGAGCATAAAAATAATTTCTGATATAAAATTGGGTTGCTTCCTATTTGGGAATCCTGGTGTTTGCCTGCTGCTTGTCACAGAGGGGCCCCTCCTCCTCTCCAAAATACTAATCTGGCTTTGCTGGTTATTGATAGTTGCTAGATTATTCAAAAGTATAAGAGAGATTATTTTTGGATTTAAATAAAAATAATGCCACCCTTGTGATATGCCCTGAAATAAAACAGGCTCCATGGAAACAATGAAACCACACTCTCTGCTCTTCCCATTCACTTGAATTTCTTAGGGGCAAAAAGAAAAAAAAAGAAAAGGGAAAAAAAAAAAGTATCTCCACACTCTTTGTCCTGGGGTGCTTATGTGGTGGATCAGATTCCAAAGAAAATGACAAATACTGTGATCAATCACTTCATCCCACATTTTCAAAGGAGCTTGCAGAATAGCTCTGCAAAGATCTCAAGTTCATCTTCTAAATCTGGTTAAACAGTCTCATTTGCCCTAGGAAAAAAAAAGAAAATCCTCCTCCTGACAATGGTCTGTTTTACAAGCTTAACCATAAGCTCCTGCACTTGCAAACAAATGTACTTAAGGCTGAAATTGTAGGAAGGGTCTTTAAAAATAGAGCTGTGAATCTCCAGAGGGAGAAAAAGAGAGAGAAAGAGACCTGGAGGGTTGTGTTGAGATCCATCACTCCAGACCCACTGCACTGACCCCTCCAGGGGCCTGCACTGGACCAGCACCAGCTGGGACTGGGCACAGCAGCACGGCCACACTGCCCAGGCACAGCCAGAGCTGCTGCAGGAGGGCTCAGCTCCTCTCAGCTCCTCTGCAGCTCAGGGTGGAACCTCAGTGGGCACTCCCAGGGCTGGGGTCAGCCAGGATCCTTCTGCTAACGGGGGCACCCAGCCTGGGGTGGGCACTGAGAGCAGCCACGGGCCTCACTCTGGGGTCACTGCTCCTGCAAATGGACATTAGTGCTTCGTTAGGGGGCTGCTGGGTGGGCTGAGTGTGGCCAAAGGATGGGACCTTAGTTCCTGAAGACAGAAAACTGGCTGCCTCTCGGAGCCTCGGAGCCAATTTTCCTCTCTGCAACGGAGGCATGAAGCCATTGGTTTTTAAGCTTTTATCTTTGCATGGAAAACAAAGATAGGAGTGGGCTTTTCAAGTGTCTCGGCTTGAAAAGAAAATAAATCAAAGCTAAGCCCACAGAAACAAAGCAAAAAGAAGAAAAGCCCCTGATTCTCTTTTCTCAGTCTTACTCCGAGTGCGAACAAATCACACCGAATTGAGAAAAAGACAAGTGCTTAAAAAAATGCAAAAGATGAACCGAGGAAAACCCATCTCTCACTTCCTAAATAGCTGCTTGCCCTTCTGCTGGGTTTCACCTGCCCACAGGAGAACAGTTAAAGCCAGAGAAATACTGCGCAGCGGAGCGGGAGCACAGGGAGCACATCCAGACAGGCACGAGTCAGACCGGGGGATGCAGGACGGGGACAGCCCCGGGTGGGGGCTCGGGGACAGCCAGGGCAGGGACGGAGAGGAGGGAGAGGGAGCACAGACCTCCCAGCACTCCAAAAAAACAAACAACACCCCCCCATAAATAAAATCAAAGAAAATATACACCAATGTAGTCCATGAGGAAGTTCCATGACGGAGTCACACAAGCGAGAAAGCGTTCTGGGATGCCGATGACGACTTGGATGGAAATGGAGGAAAACAGGGGAAAAAAAAAAAAAAACCCAACAAAAAGAGATGTCCAACTAATGGAGTAAAATAAAATAAAACAGGTCACATGGTTAGAAATCATTGGTGCTTCCTAGTATCTAGTAGCAGATTACTTCCCAAAAACAACAAAAAAAGTTTTTGGTCCTTCTATATATATACATATATGTATATATATTATTATTTTTAAAATGCGTGTATACATATATATATGTATATATATTTAGTTGCAACAGTGCTTCTCCGAAAAAAGGTCCATCTATAAATATAATTTTATTTATTTTTATTTTTTAAATTTTAGTTCTTTTAAGTTAAAATTCTCCATCTCTCTAGGTATTATTTTTTGAATGGTGTTAACCTGCTGAAGTTTTGCCAGAATGGTGCCTGGCTGCGTCTGGGTTCGGTGAACTCGAAGACCTGGGACTGGGATATGCCATCTGTCACCATGTATTGTCCCTGATTTAATGGATCCTGGGGTGGTGGGTAGGCTGGAGGAACCGACTTGGAGTAGCTCACACCTGCATCGATGATTGGGGGGAAAAAGAAACAGATCAGTCAAAGAGCAATCGGGTCAGTAGTCGTTCTTCGTCATGCTACTGCTTCCTATCTCTCCTTATCTCTCCTTATCTCTCCTTATAGTTCCATAACCGGGTCCCACACGCCAGCACTTGCCAGGGCTGGCCAATCTCCAGAACCTGCCTGCCTGCCCTCTCGGCTCTGAGGCTGCCTCCCTACGCCAAAGCTCCAAGGCTGGGACAGGATCCATCACTTTGCTGGGCACAGTTCTGCCCGCCCTCATGGAAAAGTCCTGTGTGAGCGAGGAGAGCCGGCACAGCCCTGCCCTGCCGAGGCCAGCTCATCCCGCTCTGATTGAACAGGTGTGCTCCAAGCTGCTGCTCACCCTCCCTCCCAGCTCTCCCTGGAGAACAGCCTTGCCCCAACATGCTCCAATGACCAGCCCCGAGCACGACCCCGAGCGCTGCCTGCTCCGGTTCCTGCATGGAACGGAGCAGAGCTGCTGTGGGAGAAGCCCTACCCTGCAGGGAGGCACCTACACAGAGGGAAACTCATGCTTTACAACAGTTTAGGACTTTTCCATAGGGTTTGTTCTCAATTCCTCAGTCTGGTTTCAGCCCAAAAACGGCTGCACACAATGCAGAAAAGGCTGATTCTGCTCAAACCAAACTGGTAGCCATGGATGGAGTGGCACGGCTACGCTTTTAGGGCTGGGATGGTCAATTCCCACACAGGTGAGCCACAGCTCCTGTGCAGGACCAGGGAGAGGGGATGCTGCCCTTACAGCTCTCCCACAGAACGAGGGGCCTTCAGCATCCTGCTGTAAAGGATGGGGTGTAAAGGGTGGCTCTGGGTGACTGAAGTGGAACAGAAGGGATGTGTGTCACCATCAAAGCACAGCCTACAGGGCACAGTGACACAGTCTGGATGTCCTTCCCCACAAGGACAACCCCTCCTTCAGCCTCGGGGCAGCGGGGCTGGCTGGAAACCACGACTGCAGGAAGGAGAGAGGAGCAGGGCTGTGGAGCAGCTTGCTGTAAGCTCTGGCCATCTCTGGATCATGCAGAACTGCTCTTCCTTCTGCAGGAGGGGGCCGTCGCCTCCCCGGGCTTTAACCACAGCAGCGAGGCCACTGTCCCCGAGCAGCTCAGTGTCCTCATCTGGACAGCGTGGCATCCCCCACCTACCTCACAGGAGGGTTGTGAAGCTAAATTAATTAATGTTTGTAAAACACTTTGAGATCCTCGGCTGGGAAGGTGCTGGAGAAGGCAAAATATGGTGATTAGCACCCAGGTACCAGAGCAAGGTGTGCACAGCAATGCGGCTCCTACCACACACAGACACACCAGCGCTGGCCGGGCACGGACGGCGGCACACGACGGGCACTGACACAGAGGGAAAGCCTCACGAGGGCACCCACAGAGCTCACCACAAAGCTTGGCCAGGTGCTGCTTGGTCAGGCAGGACCTCTTTGGGGTAGGAGCTAAAGCGTTCTTTAGGGGAGAGAATGGAGTCGCTTCTCCCTGCCATGGAATTTACCGAGCGAGGGTGAAAAATCCTCAAAAAGGTTCAGACCAAATGGAGATGTCTTGAGTAGGTCTAACTGATTTCTCTTCTTTACTGTATTTTGTGCAGTTCTCTGTCCACTGTAGAGAATAACCAAGATCATTCCTCACAGTGGGCAAAAACCACTCTGTGATTCACGCTCATTAACCTTTAACGAGTTCATCACAATTAGGTTTTCAAACTTAACTTGGAGAGATCAACCTGGAGATGTTCTCCATCTGTACCTGCATGCTGGAATAGCTACTCATCAGTGACTTCTCTACTCTGTCTTCCCAACCTCCTGTCTCCCACCTGCAGAGCCGAGGGCAGCCCCAGAGCTGTGCTGGGGTCACACCTGGGCAGGGGCAGCTGCAGGAAACCTGACACAACTTCTGCACCCTCTACCCTCGCTGGTATAGAACTCCAAGGAACAGTCTGAACTGCAATCACTGTGTGACTGAAACCCACAAGGGCAAGGGCACTCAGCTCTTCTCTACCCACCTCTCCCATCCCTTCTCCTGGCACTGCACTGCCCATCTCCACGCTGGGCATTGTGTGGTCAGTGAGACCAACTGCAGAGGACAAACTCCAGCCCTGAGCCCATCCAGGAGTGCCAACCTTCTTCTAGAGGCCACCAGCACTTGGCCAATTTTCCCAGCAGAGGCTGGTGAGGGATTTTAGGATCTGTGGCAATGTTAGGATCTGTTACAGGTCCCTTACATGGCTAGAGTTGGGCAATAAATCTGCTTTGGCTCTCAGACTGACCAGGAATTACCTCAAAGGCAAACAGTCCTTGTGCCACTAAAATTACCCATATTCTACAACAGAAGAGCTGTGAATCTAAAGCTGTTACTGAGGGGGACACAGAAATTGTTTTCAGCTTTGGAAGTCCTCAAAGCCGCCTTGCTTTAGTGACATGGCCCCATGGCTTTGGCAACCTGTGGCTGGGCTCTTTACTGCCTCTAAACCAATTTGAGGAGGGTGAACAAATGTATTTTAATGATGATACAAAATGCTAAGAACTCTCCTGGATCAGCAAAATGCTGGGCACTTGGAAAGCTGAAGAAGTAGAGAAAGGCCAGTCTGGCTGATGTCCACTGATGGTGATGGAGTTACTGCAAGGAATGGAATCCAGAGCCTGTCTTCTCCAAAAGGGAAAAGGGCAGACTCCCCTGGCCAGATCACTTCCAAACCCTGTTCAATTCTTTCCCAAAACTCCTGGAAAATGTCCTGCCCTTGCTTGAAACACACCCATGCACAGCTTGCCCTTTCCCTCAGTAAAGCAGCTCTTCCCCCAGTTTTATGTGTGGCCCTGTGGATCTGGGCTGCTGGCATCAACATCTGGGCTACTGGCATCAACATCTGGGGTGGATGAATGCCAAAACCTCCTGGCTGGTTCTGCATCTCCCAGCAGCTGAAGGTTTCACATTTCTCTTACTTATCCAATGGCCTGAAGGATCAAACCTGTGGATCTCAAGGACATGCACCACTGCCGTGTGTGGGACATGCAAATAAAACCACTGTGCTCTGGGAATTCCAGAATGCATTTCCTTACAGCATTTTGCCATAGCTTGAGGTGCCCCAAGAATGACTTCTTTTTTTTTTTTGGGGGGGACATAACCATGTTCTGGAAAATAGAAACTGGGAAGGGAAGATTCACCTAATCTGCACATCTTCAAATCCTAAAAAAGAGCAATTCTGGGAAAAGTCTGGCAGGCAGGTATTCTTCTGTTCTTTTCTGAAGTGGTTTTTTCCCTCATCAGAACTTGGGGCCATCGTGCAAAATTGTCTCTTGAGGGACATTTTTTAAATATGCACAGCCGTAACTCTGCTGCAATTCACCAGAAAGAAATGAGCCAAGCTCTTTTCCAAGGCAATTCTGGGCAGCGTGGCGAGCGGAATTCAAAGCACAAAGGGAAGAATCGATGGATAAATACCGATATCCAGGCACAGCAGCCAACTCCACCCCACGGGCAGAGCTGGAGCTCCTTCTGCTGGTTTGTGCCTCGTTCTGCAGCTGCACCGAGGGATCGCTCCCAGGGCGGGGCCAGGGAGAGCTGCTCCCGAGGAGAACAAGAAAAATCCCAGATTCATCATTTGGCTAGACAAAACTGGTGAGAGATGCTGCGCTGTCACTTGAAATAATGTCTTTTTATAGCACCAGGCAACGTCACTTGGAGCCTTTCGGATTTCTCAGCTCAGAAGGAAACAATTAAAAAGATTTAAAACTGGCTTGTTTTTCCCTTCTAGGTTGGGTTGGGGGATTTGGGGGGGTTGTGGTTTGATATTTTTTTCAAAGTGTCTCTTCTCTTTGAGGTTCCAACACCCTGTCAGCAGCACGGGAAGCATGCTGGTAACCCACAGGCAGTGCACAGGGACTCGTGCAGACGGATCATCCAGCAGGACACGGCCCAGCCCTCCCCGGGCTCACACCACACAGACACGGAGAACACGCACATCTCCTCCACATAACCATGGAAACTTGCCTTACAAGCTGTTTACTCCATCCTCCACCTAGGAGATTTTAGCTTCTCCTTTGATCAGCAGTGATTTCCCAGGCTTTGCCCCCACCGTGCTGTGCAGGTCTCACGCTGCTCATTAGCTGGGGAGGGGACAGGGCCATCGCCACCCCTGCTGGCAGTCCTGGAACCAGGAACCTTCCAGCTCCCTCACAGCTCAACAGCAGCTCAGCCAACTTGAATCTTTCAGGAAATGCTCAAAACACCCCACAAATTCAGTTTCCTCATGAATACCGTAACTCCCACACACGGGGAAGCCAGGGACACACTCCAGAGCACTAATTGGTGTATGGTTAATTACTCCTGTCACAATAACAAACTTAAGTTAAAGAAACAAGCACAAGTGGCTGGGTGGGTCCAGCCCTTTGCCCTGTTCAGCACATTTCAACAGAGGATCTCAAAGCACTGCCCCACCCCTCATGGGCTGTCTGGAGCTGGTTGTCCCCGAGGTGAGGATGGAGCTGTGAACCCTCTGCCTCCCCAGGCACTCCTGACCAGCTGCATTTCCTCCTTTTCCACCTCCCTGCTGAACCACCCAGCTCTCACTTTGCTATATTTGCCCAGCTCCAGAGGAATTTCAGTGGTGCCTCAGCCACGGCTCTTGACACAGCCAGGATTTCTCTCCAAGCCCTGGTTTCCATCATTTCCAGGGATGGTACCAGTGAGGTGAACATGCCTTACCTCCCTTTTCTAACCACGATCCTCCCTTCTCTGTTCAGGAGGGAGAGGGCT
Source organism: Pycnonotus jocosus (assembly GCA_013400435.1). Lineage (NCBI taxonomy): Eukaryota > Metazoa > Chordata > Aves > Passeriformes > Pycnonotidae > Pycnonotus > Pycnonotus jocosus. The sequence goes on along the minus strand of VWYP01020129.1, from coordinate 45,134 downwards.
GGCTGCAGCTTGAGAAATGCAGGAGGAAGCAGTCATCTCATGTCCTGATGTTCCCCAGACAACCACAACATCTACCTACACACACTGAGCTAACCCGACCCTCTGGAGTCTATTTATCAAGTCTGCCACTGCAGCCTGATGTCATTAGAGCAGACATTAAGATAATGATCCCTCGTGTGATAAGAAAAGCTAATCGAGGCAAGATGGAATAAATGATACTGGGGCTTTATCCATCAGAGCTGGGTGGAAACTAATTTCTGCCATCCTGTGTTTGTACAGCCTCCCTCTCCTCCAAGCTGATCACACAGCTCCTCACTCTGTGCTTTCACTGATGGAAGGATCAGTTCAGCCCTGAATGCTGCCACAGCTTCTGGGGAGCAACTCCTTCCTAAAATCCCTCACCAAACTCGAGGTGCAGGACTATGTGGGCTCACAAACTTATCTCAGTGCCAATCTCAACACATCATTGTTGTCATCACCTTGGCTCTTCCCACAAGGGAACATCTCACCAAAAACTGCCCTGGGGGACTTACTCAGCAAGTGTCACCAGTACCATCCTCAGAGGCCCCCACACGAGGATTTAGTCCTGATTTGCCTTAGCTGGTAAAAATCTTTTTAGTTTAGCTGGCTTAAATCTTTTAAATTCAATCTGCCTGGTTCCTGGAGGATGCTGAGGACTCCAGCTGGATTCAGATGCCATCAGTGGGTGGTGCTCATGGACCCACAGCACGGAGTGCTGGTAGGGTCTGGATTTTACAAATGGGCTAAGCTCTGAGATTGCCCTGAATCTGTGGGGAAATACCACTGACAACACGATCAGCTCCCTTCTTTCACCTCCTGTGCTGCGAAAAAAGGGAGGTGACCCTGATTATCCGAAAATGCAAATGCCCCTCTCTGTTTTCAAGCAGTTGGGCTGTGCTTGCTCAGGCTCTCGCAATCCCCCGAGGCTGTGCCTACACGTGTGAATCGATGGGGAAACACGGCAGGGCCACGTCAATCTTGTCAGCAAGGAAGATGCAATAAAATGGGATTAAAGAGCCGAGAGAAGCACGGGAGGGCCCGTGGTGAACCCAGTCCTGCCCAGCTCTGCTGTGCAGGGTTCTGGGAGAGCCTCAAGTGCAGCAGTGTGGGCAGTCAGAGAAGCTGTGGCGTGTTTGGGTCAGGGTTTTTATGACATAGTTGGCTGTGAGCTCAAGTGATCAGAAAGGAATAAATTAACAGGAAAATCCAGTGATTCAGAGGGTGTTTGGTGACAGGCCAAGGCAGTTCATGCTGGCTGATGATTTAACCCCTGCTGGGTTTGCATGGCTGAGTGTTCACTCAGGTTTAGTGGCAGCATCTTTCTCAGGTGATGCTGACTGAATCTCTGCTTACTCCATCCCAAGGATTTGTCAGGGCTGAAGGCATCTCCTGGGGGAAGTGTGCATGGAGCTGGATGTAGTGTGGGGCTCTCCTGAGGTCAAACACCCCCAGCTCACACTGAGGTCACTTCTCCTAATCTCAACACACATTTCCTTTTCCAAAGGAAGGGGGCCTTTAAGAATGGAGTCTCCTTCCTGGAAGGGCCTCTAATTCCCTGACACCACTGGCTGGCAGCTGCTGGGAATATGAACAAATATCCCTTCTGTGGACAGGCTGCCCTGCAAGGGGGCCAGATGTGGACAGGGCTGGGGATCAGAGAGGGAACTGAGTGTTCCTCCAGGCTGCAAACACCAACCCTTGGAGGGGGGATCACAAGTGGCCAGGGAACAGGGACCCCTCATGGAGAGAGGCACTCCACCAGCTTCCATTTTCAAATGCTCAGAAATGGAAAAATTACCTGGGATTAACCTTTATCTACTTTAAGGATGGACTGGAGATCCACAAGGGATCTGTTTTCTATGTAGTTTCCACTCTTTCAGTCAGTGACAAGCACGGTGCTGGCAGAAGAGGCCAGTGCCACCCTTCTGCCCTTGGTGGGACCCAGGCTCTGCACAGAACCTGCCCTCCTGCCTGGCTGCAGCCTGCAAAGAGCTGCAGGGAGGGGCTTTGGTTGTTTTCCTAAGATAAAATGAATAAATTTCTCCCTTTACTTCCCTGTTTTCAGGAGACACCAGACTGGATTCTGTTCTGAGTTCCCACACTGCCACTGGAGGAAGCTGAAGGGCAGCAACCAAGCAGCAAAACCTCCAATAATCAATGCAAAAGGCAAAGAGCAGCAACCAGCCCTGTTCTCTGTCAGTGAGGTGCAGAGCCAGCACCACCCATTCACAGGAGGTCTAATGGACTCAAAGAAGGCCAAAAATTGGTTTAATGCTGTCTTAAGGCACCTGTTCTAACAGTGTTCTGTTCTGCCCAATCCAATCAGGAGTGCAAATCCTGGGACAGTGCCCATCATTAAATGGGTCTGGCAGGGAGCCTGGCCCTGCACACACTGCTGGGCAGACCTGAGAGCCACCAGGGGGCTGCTGCCCCACACAGCACCCCCAGCCGGGCATCAAATACTTCCTGAAACACTCGCAGAGTGCTCTCACTTAATCACCTGGATAAAGGTCCTGTTGGTGTAAAAAGCAGAGCTTTGAGGTTTCATCTGCTGCTCTCAGCTGCTCTCCCCCTCTCCTGCTGCAGCCAGCAGAGGTTTAAATGCCTCCTTCTCAAACACATGCCAGCCATCTCCAGAGCAATACTTCTGGGAGGTGTGGTACAACAGTGCATGAAATAAGCAGCAGTTTATACTATTTGAAAAATGTTTTTCTGCTTCACCTCTAACAAAGTTGATTGCATTTTCCATTTCACCTCCTTCACGGCTTTTCTCTCTTCCTTAAGTGTTCTGTGACAGGGGAATTACCATGGTTTCCCATTTAAGAGGTGCAGGGAACAAGTGAGATAATCTAGGAACAAGTCTGTAATAGGCATCCTGTGACACAGGAGCCAGGCTGGCAGCACCTCCAGCTGCTGAGCCCTGCTGCAGCCACTGAGACCATCCTGCATTTCAATAAATAAATACTTCTATGGAATACAGCGACCTGGTCCTCCCTCTGAAGGGCTTCCCTGCTTTTCAGGTGTAGCTGATGCTCCAAAAGCAGCTCCAAGCCCTTGCCAACGCTCCTGTGGTGCTGCAGGAGGGCAGAGGCAGCAGCAGCTCCTGGCATGGGCACACCTGCAGCCCCAGGTGCTGCCAAGATCTTGGCAAAATAAAATGTTGTCAATATCTGTAAAATCCATAGGGTAAGATTTAAAAAATCAAGTCAACAAAAGACAGCTCTCAGGAGTTTCCTCCTACCTCCCTCTCCTGAGCAGTGCCAGCAGCTCCCTGCTCTGGCAGCCTTGCACCTCTCATTGGGTCTTGGGCACAAGACAAACTACAAAATAACAAAACTAAGAGTTCTCAGTGTCAATATTTAATTTAATCAACCTGAGACTGGGCTATGATCACCACAGCGCAGGGCAAAGCATACAGAGCTACTGTTTTAATGACCCTGTTTGTTATTTTTCAGATTTCATGTCCTAAACCCAACCAGGCTGTGCTTAACTCGGTGCTGGGTGTGACTGAACTTCTGTCTGGCTCGAGGACTTAATTCCATAAAAAGAACTGCCAGTGCCACAGCCTCAGCTCATCCTTCACTAAAGAAATGCTGACTGCTGTTTTAGGAGCTAATGAATTTCATAGTCCGAGAAGCCCATGATAACAACCCCTCCTTTTTCATCTCAGAGAGAAAGAGAGAGAAAGACAAAGAGAGCAGACAGAGAGCAATTGCTGTGTAAGACACCAGTCCTGTCAGGCAGATTGTATTTGTCAGGATGCAAGTCCAGTGATTTACGTGGGAATACTGGCAGGCATGCTCAGGCACCTCTGAACTGTGTCACTTACTGGCTGAACAGTACAATTATTAATTAATACCTCTATTAATTAATAACACAGTGAACTGAACAGCTAGCAGTAATTGAACCTGGTTTTGTCACGGCAGTCATGCAAGTCAGGCTCTCTCCTGGTGCAGTTTCATGAGCCCTGGGGATGCTCCCGTGCTCAGGGACAGACATGCAGGTGCTGAGGGGCTGTGACAGGGACACTGTGAGGCACCTGGCCCTGCTCTGGGTGTGCACACTCTCAGCTTAGGACATCTGGCCAGGAGAGTTTGTAAAGAACATCTCAGGAGACAACAGAAGAAGTTAGTAGAGAGGAGAAGACTGATGACAATGGAGAGACACAGCAAACCAAGGAGTTCACAGCTGGCCTGGCAAACCACTCCTGGACCAGCAAAGCCAGTAGACAACACACAGGTGAGGCAGAAAGCAAAGAGCTCCTTCAACTTCTGCAAAACCCCCCAGAACACCTGCACAGAGCGGGGACCAACCTGCCTGCACCTGACCTGAGCCAAGCCTTGAGGAGCTCTCTCAAAACCCACTTGCAGGCCTGCTTGTGCTATGGTACTTTGGTAACAAATCAATACATCCAGGACTGTGTGAAGCTTTGGAGAACTTGAGGAATGACCTGTCTGACCTTCCTTCTGTGTTGAATATTTTCAAACTTGTAGCTGCAAGAGTTATTGCGAGAGAGAATTACTGCTGGCCTTGGCCAGTTGAGACTCTGGTTGCAGCCTGCCTGGCTGGGGAAATGAATCTGACATTCCAGAGATACAATGTCTTTACTAAAGTACTTTATTTCCTAGAGTTGATGCTACTGTGCTGTCTTGAAAAAGTTACAGGCAGCCCCAGGAAACAAGAGTGTCCCTTTCCAGCAGCAGGAAAGGGGTACTCCCTCCCCAGTTCCAGCATTTCAGTTTAGATTTTTTTTCTTTTTTTCTTTTTT
>VWYP01020129.1:8628-40301 GCA_013400435.1 Pycnonotus jocosus | reverse complement strand
TTTTTGCTAATGGGAGACTTTGGGAATCAGCAGAACCTCGACACACCTCCGCACTCACTCCCATTTCAGCCTGAGATAAACAACTGAGATAGATTTCTGCCCCCAGGGACAGCTTCTGGACATCAGACTGGAGACACGAGATCAAATTCATCTCTGGTGCAGTTCCACTTTGGCTTTCAACCACCTTCGACCAGAGATTAATTTGGCCCACAGATACATTAAGGAAGGATACAAAGCACAAACGGTATTTGATATAAAAAAGAGAAGGGAGGGGGAAGTTGAGGGGATGCTGGATCCTAACCCAGCAGGATTCAGCCCAGCCCGCTCCACCCTCACATCACCAGGCACAGAGCGTGTTGCCGGTTACCTTTTTGCTTACTGACTTTCTTTACTGTCATTGCCGCTTGCCGCTTTTGATTCTCAGAAATTTCAAAGCCTGGAAAAGGGAACACGGCAAACACAATTCAGAAGGTTGCTCACAAAGCCTCGTTTCCTTTTGGGGAGGGGGATGCTCTGCACTCTTTCCAAACACAGAATGCTCTGAGTGTTCTACTGAAAAGCAACTCTTGGCCTCCTTCTAATCTCACTTGTGCAGGGGCTGGATGAAAAGTAAGATTAGAGCCATTCTTATTCATACAGTGTCATAAATAAGCTCTATGCTTTAGAGCTGAGCAACAAACTGAGCCTGGACTGACCCTGGTCACAGTCAGTTTAGGGCTGGTGCAAGGGAAGGGCTGTCACTGACTCTGCTGCCTCCCCTCTGCATGAAACATCCTTAACCAGAGCAGGGGGATGCAGCCAGGAGACCCTGAAGGTGGATGGCCAAAAACTGCCCTCTCCCACACACCCATGGAGCTCCAGGCTTGAGCTATGGGCAGAATTTGTTTACTGAAGGCCAGAAAGAACAGTAACTGAAATTAGGAAAGAGAGCTATTAATGACTAGGAGAGCAACCAAGGACATTTCAACAAGGTTGAACTGTAATCCTACCACCTACCACAAAGAAAATACGAGCTCCTCCACCCATTGGGGCTAAATTGAACACCACCAACAACCTCCTTTCAGATTCATTTCCACATTCCTCACCTATCTTTTCATCTTCTTTTACCATCTTCCTTTCTTCTCTGAAAGCTCTAAGCCATCGTAACTTCTCCTCCAGTTTCTTGGCAAAGAATAAGTGCATTTCCTCAGTCTCCTTGTTATGCAGTTTGAAGGCATTCTTCATGCTGACATTGAAGTCATCATCTCTCCCATCTTCTATGTCCACCACTTCGTATTTATCCATGTCTATGCGCCCCTTGTAATACAGGATATCCCTTCGGATCAGATCCTGCAGAGGGAAAGGGACACAGGGATCGTGGTGAGACCTCATGGAGAGCCTGAGCTCAGCAGGGAGTTCCTGGGAGAGCTGAGGAGGGAAAGAGGTGATGGTGAAACCTGGTCAGATCCTTCAATTCCTGGGAAAGCTGAGGAGAGAAAGAAGTGATGGTGAAACCTGGTCAGATCCTTCAATTCCTGGGAGAGCTGAGGAAAAGAAACAAGTGATGGTGAAACCTGGTCAGATCCTTCAATTCCTGGGAGAGATGAGGAAAAGAAACAAGTGATGGTGAAACCTGGTCAGATTCTTCAGTTCCTGGGAGAGATGAGGAGGGAAAGAAGTGATGGTGAAACCTGGTCAGATCCTTCAATTCCTGGGAGAGCTGAAGAAGAGGAAGAAGTGATGGTGAAACCTGGTCAGATCCTTCCAGCCTCACCTGCTGTGAGTGCATCTCCTGCTGGCCAGACCATGGGCACAGAGGAACAAAACACACACGCCTGAGCTGCAAAGTTCAGCTTGCAGANAGTGATGGTGAAACCTGGTCAGATTCTTCAGTTCCTGGGAGAGATGAGGAGGGAAACAAGTGATGGTGAAACCTGGTCAGATTCTTCAGTTCCTGGGAGAGATGAGGAGGGAAACAAGTGATGGTGAAACCTGGTCAGATCCTTCCAGCCTCACCTGCTGTGAGTGCATCTCCTGCTGGCCAGACCATGGGCACAGAGGAACAAAACACACACGCCTGAGCTGCAAAGTTCAGCTTGCAGGCACAAAGAAATGCCTCTGAGCAGGTGCCATGTCCCAGCATTTCCATATGGGAGGTTCTGCTCCATGGGGTGAGAAATGTGAGGCCCAGACCCACCAAGGGCCCACCAGGGGCCCCATTCTGGAGCCATCACTGCTCTGGCAGCACAGGATGCCCAGCCCAGATCTGTTTTCCACACACATTTCCACATCCAGGGGTTCCTGGTCTCTGCCCCTTCTCCTCGGGGCCCATTTCCCATTCCAACACTGCTCACTGGTGAGAAACCACCCTGATCTCAGCTCAAAGCACTCCCAGCCTACCTCTGGTCTCATTCCATCCTGGATTTAACCTCTTCATCCAGCTTTGGTTTTTTTTTCTTTTTCTCTCCTTGATAATTATAACCTTTCCAACCCAACCTGCTCATGTTCATTTCCTTTCTCAGTTGGTTATTCTCTGTTTTTCAGCAACAGCTCATTTCTCTGCGTTGGGAAGGGAAAAGTCAATTCCCCATTGGCCCCACATCTCTGTGCCTGTTATCTCAGATAACAGAAGATGATCACCAGGAAACAGAATGTTAATTCTCTAGTCGTGGCCACACAAGGTGACTCAATTTATTTAAAATCAAAGTCAGCAACACATAATCAAGATTTCCTTCCTCTAACCACTCTCAAAAGCAATATTTAAGTATATTAAATCAATTTAACCTAAATACCTTTGGATTTTTCAGTGTGCCCAAAAGATAAATGCTATGTCAAAGGATTCATTTGAGAGGAAAAAATGAAGGCAATGTACAGCATTTTTTAATTGAAATAATATTTAGCAGTGAGGCTTTTTAAAGATAAGCAGTAGGTACTATTTTAAACAAATTCATCTTGGAAAATAAACTCTACATCATAATGATTTAGCAAACTTGCTCATGAATCTGCCAGACAGTATTAACTGTCACAAGACTCACAGGCTTTAAATCCTGACTCCTTCCTTTGGAATACTCTGGGTGTGGGGGGAATTCCATTAACAAATATCTTGTATAAAAACCTTCCTCTGGTGTAGGCCTGGAGCAGTGGTAGCCCAAAATGTAAAAAAAAAAGTATTTCAGCCTGAATGGCAACAGAAAATCTTTCCAGTCTCATCCTAACTTAGGAACTCGTCCTCTTTCCCTCGGTGCTGTGGAAAGGCTGCAGGAGCCACGTGGAGCCTGATCAATGAGGTCAATTCTGCACTCGGGGTTTAATGGGAACCTGGGGCTTACAGAGAACATTGATCTGCACCACCTTCTCAAAGAAACCTGATTCCAAATCTCACAGGAACAGGGATGTGCTCCTCAAATCAGCTGCACAGCAGCTGCTCCCCTTCCCCCTGAGAATTTCCAGAACCATCCCCAGCAGGCCATGCTCCTGCAAGGGTGGATCCAGCAGAGCTTTCCAGGCAATCTTCACCTCTGTGGAGAGATTTGTTCATAAAGGTATTACAAGAAATCAACAATCACAAGCTCTGAAAATCCCAGGCTCTGTGCACTGCCTCTTTCCTTAACACACACAAAATGTATTTTCCCCTCTTACCCCCTAAATGCTGACTCAGAAAACACGATGAGCTGGTTTTAATTGCTACTGCCCAGTGAGTGCTTTACCAGAGGACAATCCATGGGTTTGGATGTGTCTAACTGAGCTGGCCCACACATTTCCTCTCCTGTCCCTGTCTCCAGTGAGGTTCCTGAGGTGCTGAGTGCTGGATGTGAAGATAAAGGTGCTGCCCAGGACTTCCTGAAGGAGCAGAGAGGAGATGATGGAACCTCCAGTGCCTCAAATGGCCCCCCAGGTTATTGCTGCTGAAATGCAGAGTGGGGAAGCAGCAGCTTCCCTTTCCCTTCCCTTTCCCCATTCACAGGAGGAAATGCTGGGGTTTGGCCTTGAGCTGAGCAAGGGAAAGACACCAGCACAAAGCTCCTGTCTGCCACTTCCACTGTCATTTGGAGAAGGAAATTCAGTAATGACTCCAGAAGAAATGGATCATCTTTTCTGCCAATGCTTTCCTTCAAAAGAAGGACCATTCCTCACTTACTGGCCATGAACTCCACACTGTACCCTGAATTTGTGAGACATACTTTATTCCCCACACAAACATCTCATGAGCAGCATGTGCCTGGGCATGGAGGACTTTGTCCACAGCTGCTTCCAGAAAGTTCAGTCCCCAGATTAACAACTGTAACTGGATAATTTCATTTTAATGGGCTCAGCATTTCCTATTATCATTCTCCCTTCTTCTTGCCAACACTCAGTGAATGGGATATTATTTCCCAACTTACTAAATTTTAACACCCATAACATGGGAAGCAGAATAATTATTTGATCTGTGGATGTTTTATCACAGCTTTTAAACAATAACAGACACTTCTCAGCTCCTTAGTGAAACCTCCTCAAATGCCTTACACTGTAATTGAGCTCAAGAAGATGCAGGTATTCACCTGGCCTAGAGCAGACAGCAAACAAGGCCAAACCCTCGCTTTAAGGAGCTTTTCATGCATGTGGAGAAGAGGATAGAAACTGAGAGAGCACTGAGGCCATGAAGGGCACTGCCTGTGTGCTCTCTGCCAGGTGCAGCAGCAGTGCTCACACAGGAATTGCTCCTCACACCACTGTGTCCAGCACTGCTCTGTCCTATCCCCAGCATGGCCATGGAGGCACAGGAAACACGAGATTAAGGGAGGCAGCTGTGAGGCTGAGGAGGGAAATGGATTGTTCCACCAGCCTGGTGTAAGTACTGCAGGAGGACAAAGCAGATCTGNGAAATGGATTGTTCCACCAGCCTGCAGGAGGACAAAGCAGATCCATGCACAGAAATGGAGATTTGTCTGCTACAGAAGCTGAGAGGAGTCTGGCTTTGTGGGAGACAGGAATGCTGCTCCTGCTCCTGGCTATGCAGGGAAAAATGAGAGAATTAGAATGAGAGAAATGAAGGAATCATTAATCTCTGGGATATAGCTCTGTTCACAGCCTGGCTCTGGTCGTTTGGTGCTGTTTGTTATCCTGCCCGTGGCTCAGCCAGGGTGACCACTGGCCAGTTCTGAATGTCACACAAGATTATCTCTTGTAGTTAAATCAGGCAAAAGCCCCTAAAAGGCTCTCCAAACCTTATCAGTGGGGAAAGGCCAAAGAAATGGAGCTGTTTAATCTAGAAAGGCCATAACTAAAAAGGAATGTGCTGTTGGTATTCCAGTATGTGAAAGCTGCTCCTGGTGATCAATTATTCTCCATTTTGATTGTGGCTTGGCTTAATTTACCACAAGGGAGAACAGGATTAGAAACTCGGGGAAAAAAATGTTTCTATCTAGAAGAGTAGTTAAACCACAGAACAGAAAAAACAGGGAAGTGTTGGGATGGCATTCCTGGGGGATTTTCAAAAGAAGGTTAGACAAACATCCATCAGAGATGATCTGAGTGTGCTTAATCCTGCAAAGGGAATAGCTGCTCTCCCGGGCTGCGGGATGGTGTGAGAGAGGAGCTGACAGATGGAGCAGGGCTGGGAGCAGGTAGGATGAGCAGGACCTGGGGCACTGTGGGGATGGCAGCAGTGGCACAGACCTGCAGCCTCTGCACAGCACCCAGCCTGCCTGCCTGCCTCCAAAGGAAATGGATGCATCTGGGTCATTTGCACTTATTTGTCTAAATATGATCTTTTTTTACCCTACAGCTTCTACCATTTCCTTTTCTTTCCCCTCGCTGAGGTTAATTAAGCTCTTCTGAATAATGCTCTGCAGTCTGTTCACGTAATCTGTACTAAGGATTCACAAGGAAAAGATGAAGCCAAAAAAAGTGGTTTGATGGGAGCACAAAGGGAAGTTGTGACACATTACATAAACCCAGCCCCAGCTCTGCTCTCGGGGTGCTGGGCTGGGTTTGGGGCCATGCTCAGGGCTGGCCCTGCCTTGGGTCACCCCCTCTGCTCCCATCCCCAGCACTGTCCCCTCCTGGAAGGGGGAAGGTGACCTTATGTAACTGTGCTTGGAAGGAAAGAAACCTCCTTTGTGGCCATCATTAGGAAAGCAAGGCTGAGCTTTACTGGACAATCTGGAAGCTGGGATGGGCTCCCACAATGAATGATGCTCCTGTTGTAGTGGATTTGGACACCTGCAGGAAGGATTGCACCTGTAAATCACTGCTCAGTAGCTCTTTGACTTCTGCTTGCTTTCTGTACTGCTTCTCCTGCTCTCTGGTTTTCCTCTCTACCTTTTTTCCTGCCCCACTAGTCCAGAGCACAGCTCCTTGTGCCTGGCACTGCCCAAGCAGGAAATGAGCTCCTGACAGGACCTGGCCTGGTCCCAGACCTTCATCCCATGTGTGCAGCATTCCAGGAGTGTCACATTCCTACTTTTAACTCCTGAGTCTGTGGTGTACAGGGGTGCATGGGGAGGCCTCAAGGAAGGGTTTGGATTTAGGATGGTGCCTTTCCTCAGGAGCTGTGGTTTACTCTGTGCTGGGTCACACTCGACTTCTCATGCATAAAACAAACCATCCATGAAACACAACTGGAGAAAGAGCCATTTGCAGCTGTGAGTCATTAGATCCCTGGTAGGAGCTGACAGGACAGGAGCTGCCAGCCACAGAATAATCCATTACAAGTTCCTCACTGCCTGTGTAGGTTATTGGTGCTCCTGTTTATCAAACCCTGCTCATTCCACTGCCAAAGGAGTTTCAGAATGACTCCAGGAGGAATTATGTGCTCTGAGGGCATGGATGCAGCCAGGCCCTGTGAGGGCAGCTCCTGGGGCTCCAGGTGAAATGACATTTCTCCCTCAGCCCTTCCCCATCTCTACCATGGGATAATGACATTTATTTACTGCACAGATCAATGGGGAGCTCTAAGCAATCGGTGAGAGACACTGGAGGGCTCTGATGGTGGATCTCTACCAGCTCAGAGCAGTGTGGAACAGCTCAGCCTTTCCCATGCCGTGGGATCAGAGCCAAGGGAGGCACAGGAGGCCTGTGGGCAGCAAGGACAGCACAGCACAGCCCCTCCAGCCCTGACAGGCACAGGGAGGAGGAGGAACAGGCAACAGGGTGGTTCTTCCAATGGGGATCATCACTCCATCCCCACCAGCTTTCCAGAACAGCAGCAGTGCCCTGGAGCCATGAGGGACATCCCTGTCCTGGGGCATTGTCCTGCTCTACCCTGGGCTGGGGCAGCCTCACCTCCAGTGCTGGGGCACTCTTGGGCACAGCAATATAAAAAAGACATTGGAGAGCACCCAAAGGAGGCCACGAGGATGGAGAAGGCTCTGTAGGGGCCTGGAGGAGCAGCTGGGGGCATTTCATTTGTTCAGCTGGAGGAGACTGAGGGGAGACCTCAGTGAGGTCTTTGACATCCTCCTGGGAGGCAGCAGAGGGGCAGCTCTGATCTCTGCATTTGTGAGCAGGGACAGCACCCAGGAACGGCTGGAGCTGTGCCAGGGCAGGGTTAGGGTGGATTGCAGGAAAGGTTCTTCCCCCAGAGGGTGCTGGCACTGCCCAGGCTCCCCAGGGAATGGGCCCAAGGCTGCCAGAGCTCCAGGAGGGTTTGGATAGCACTGCCAGGGATTGCTGGGTGGGATTGCTGGGTGTCTGTGCAGGGTGAAAAGCAGCAATCCCTGCAGGGCACCTCAGCAGGGATGAGGGGTTCCCCAGTGCCCAGGGGAGCAGAGCCACCAAGGATGAGGCTGGACACAGACCCAGGCCAGGCCTGCCCTGGGTCAGCAGCTGCCATGGGAACAGGTGATGACCAGGGAACACTTGGTGCTGGAATTAGGCAAAGACTAAGCCAGGGCTCACCATAACTGCACACAAACACCAGCTCATGATCTGGGAAAGGCAGAGCTTTGGAAGAGGCTCAGTTGCCTTTTGCACTGAGCTGTGGGTGGGTCTCACACCCCTCTCCGTGATTTCCCACTGGCCTGGGCACTGACTGCAGAGCAGAGGAGCAGAGTTTTCCAACATACTCCTGCAATTTGTCCTGATTTTCCTGCTTGCCTGTTCTCTCCCTTCCCTCTGCCCAGCCTGCCGTGAGCAATGTGAGCATGGCACGCTGCCACTTTGCCATGTCTTTGGGTATCTTTAGTCATGAGGGCTTTCAACGTTCTTTGACTTTTAAAAAAAAAGATTCCAAGCCTACACTTTTAAAGTCTAATTTACCTTAAAGAGACCCTCTGACGAAAGCAGCCTGGCCTGCTTTTCATGAACACCAAGGGGACAATTTTCTGTAGCATTTGTACATTTGATTTAACCCTACAGTGGGCTGAGTGTTCAGATGGAGCAGTGCCAGTGACACCTGGCAGAGCTCAGTGAAGCACCACACTGGGCCTCTCCTTGGTCCAAAGGGCTCAATGAACCCTTTGGAGTGTTTTTGTCTTTAATATTCTCCATATCAGAACGTAAATCTAAGCCCTGCTAAAGTTTGGGTGCCAGAGCCTGTGAGCTTTGCTCTGAGCCCTCGGACACAGCAGCTGGGGCTGAGGGAGATGGGATCTGCTCAGCCCAGCCAGGATGGATCCTGCAGGGACAGGGGGATGTCCCAACTCCCCAAACCCCCTCAGGCTCTTGCTGAGCCCAAACTCCCAAGAGTGTCCCTGGGGGAGCCGAGATGCCGGCGCTCTCAGTTTATGTAACTCCTCCTGCACAAGGACAGCTGTGCTGGGGAGGTCGGCAGATCCCTGCCAAATTATTCAGCACTGTCTGTCTCCTGAGCTTGGGAAGAGACGTTTGATTCATCCTCCGTGGAGCTGCAGTGTGGGATCTGGGAGGGGGAGGGCTGGAGCTGGGAGCCTGTGTGTGTGTGGAAATGCTATTTTCATTCCATGGGCTCGGTGGCATTTTGATGCCTTGTTCCACCCTGAGCCCAACCCCTTTGCTGCAGAGCAGCCAGGCCAGGCCTTTCTGAAGGGCTGATCACAGGAGAGGATGGGAAACCCTTGTGCAGCCACATCCCTGCTCTGCTGCCCTCTCCAGCTGCTCCCAGGGCCTTCACATGGTGCTGGTGAAAGGCCACAGCAGCAGGGTAAGTGTTCAGCTCTGCCTGGGAGCCACATTCACACCCACTGCAATTCCAGGAGCGGTAAGTGAGGCACAGAGGGCTTTGCAGAGCATCCTGCAAATCTGTATGGTCACAGGAGGCTAAACCTGATCCCTGCCCAGACAAACACACAGATGGTGGAGCACTCCAAATCCAGCCCTTCCTGGATTTTAGCACTGCTCCTGCTGGCTCCTCCAGTCCCTCTGGATCCTGCTCATCCCCCTCTGCTGTCCCCAGGCAGTGGAAGGGCAGCAGGTTCCAGGTCAGGAGGAGCCCCCTGTGACACTGTGACAGTGAGGGCCTGTGACACTGTCATGAGCCCCCTGTGACACTGTGTCATGAGCCCCCTGTGACACTGTGACAGTGAGGGCCTGTGACACTGTGCCATGAGTCCCCTGAGACACTGCTCAGGGCACCTGCAGAGCCCTGCAAAGGCTCATTCCAGGCTGTGGGACCATTCACAGAGTGTTTTCTTCCCTGGAGTGCCCCTGTCTGAAAGCTGGAGTGCTGTTTCACAATTGGTTTTAATCTATACCCTGTGAATTGCTGGACTTGCCTTCCTTGGCTATCTGCTGGCCAAGGGATTGATGAAGTATCCCAATTCCCTTCCATGCTCTGTGGTCCCACAGAAACCTCCTGCCTCAGACAGCACCAGCTGGGCAGGGGCACAGGGCTCAGTGGGGCTGGGGAAACACTGCTCTCTAAAAACTTCAGTGCACACTTTGTGACCAAACCACTGTGTCCTCTTTGGTGCTCTCTGTGCCCACCTCACAGAATCATGGAATATCCTGAGCTGGAAGGGACCCACGAGGATCATCAGAGTGCAACTCCTGGCCCTGCACAGGACAGCCCAGCAGCCACCCCAGCTCTAGCAGCAGGCTCTGCCTGTCAGGGCAGCACTGAGTCTCTCCTGAGCTGCTGAAACCCAGCCTGACCCATTTCCCCACCCTGCTGCAGGCTGGGCCCAGGCCTGACCCAAAATGTGGAGATCTGTGTTACTGGGAGAAATACAGAAGAGCTGGGAGGTGCTGGTAAAGTCAAAAACCCACTTAAAGTAATAAGAACTGTCCCAGGGCTGCTGTGTGTTTGCAAACAAGATTTCTGGCTGGTCTCACAGGCCCTCTCTAGCCTGTAATAAAATCAGGGTTGTTGTTTTGGTGCAGAGATCTCCTCGGTGTTTCCAACTGAAGCTACATGGGAGCTGCACCTTCTTCCACTGAAAGGACTCAGAAATGTCTCTTTTATCTTCCCATTTAGGAACCTGGACTGCAATGGAGTCTGACAGGATTGTTTTATTTACTCCATCTCCTGTAGCACCGCTATTTCTGGCTGCCTGTCTGGCTGCTGCTATTAAACTGGTCTCATTTTGCCTCCCATCCAACCTGCTCTGCTCAGGCAGCTCAAGGGAAGGCAGCAACAGCAATAAACCACAAGCTGGAGCTCGCATTGCCTCCTGATTACAAGAGACACATAAAAAGCACAAATGAAAACTAAATGTGTTTCATGCAGTCAGTGATCTTTCTGCGCTGTCAGAAAACACTAAACACCGCTCCCCATCAAGGACTGCTCGGCTATTGGTGAAAGGAAAGGGGAATTCAGAGCAGTAGCTCTGTTAACCCTTCCTGCTTCACACTGTCATCCCCAGCCCCGTGCCACAGTGCCCTGGAGCCCACTGGGGGAATTCAAATTATTACCCAGAACAGAAGAAAGAAGATCCTCATCTGCTAAGAACCTCAAGCATCCCCAAAGTGATCATAATTAATGCTGTGTGTCACAGGCCTGGATGTTGAGCACCATGATTTGCAAATCTAAAGCATCTCTGTGTCAAACTCCCTCAACTTCAGGGTGATAAGGAAAGAGGACCCTGTGCCTTTAAGGCAACATCTTTTAGTGTTACAATCATCCAGGATTGCCTTCATTTCTTGGTAATTATGGCCAGCATCCTAGAATAGACATTTTTCTCCTGATTATATACATATGGCAAGGCACACTGAGGCACTGCCTGCTTCCTGCCCAGCCTAGCCCCTTCTGCCTTCCCAAAAGGCAGTTCTGAATTAGGGTATCCAACCAGCTCCTTGGAAAAAGCACCACTTTGTCCTCATGCCCACAGCACTGTCCCAGCCCATGGTTCAGGAAATACGGGCAGAAATTCATTGGGAGAGCTTCACATTGATCCAACAGCTGAAAGTTACCTGGCTTTGCAAGGAAAACCTGGATCCTGAGCTCTCCCAGTGGCTCTGGATAAGGAACTGTAGCATCCAAACTGGTTTCAGTTTGTTGAGCCCTGAAATAGTTGATGAGGCCATTTCATCTGATCAAACTCCTCACTGCCTGGCACCAGGAAAGAATTCAGTGGTGATATTAGGAAGTGACCTGTACTGTCTCTGGTGGCAAAATCTAAGCCAAATAGACGTCTCTGTAAAGTTTGGAAACTGTTTTTGTGAAAATTATCGCACACAAGTTGCTCTGCAAGGTGTTTGCCAGCAGGGAGAGGTTCCTGCCATGGCGTCAGCTTCTCCACTTGCTGCAGCCCTTGGAAACCTTAATGCAGCTTTCCTGCTTGGAAGAAAGACTTCAGTACCCCCAGAGTGGTGGAAATTACATCTGCCAAACACATTCAAGTGCAGCCCTGGGTAATCACTCATTTCCCAACCCAGGTCTCTGTCTGAAGGTGGAGGGGTCATGGAAATGCATTCAGGAATTCCCAGTCCTGCAGGTGTAAAAAGCAGGCAACAACCAGGTGATGATGTCAGGAACAATCACCCTGAGAGTTATTCCCCCTCACAGAAATGCCTTGGCCAGGTGTCCAAAAAGGAAAAAAAAAAGCCCTGAAACATTTTCAGACACCAAGAGAAAGGGGTGGCAAAGCCTCTGGAGAGCAGGGCACGAGCAGAGCAGATGGGGTTTGTCTGGAGATGTGTTGGCTGCTGCTGAAAGCAGGTGCCTGGATACTGGAAATACCTGCACAGCCAACAGCATTCCTTACTCAGGGAACACCAGATGGGCCAGCAGGAAAAACCCTCCTCTTCCACTGCAGGAAGTGTGAGCAGCAGCCTGCAGGGTGAGCCCACACGGGAACAGGGTTTGGAGACAACAGAGCTCACAGGGAATGCCCACAGCAGAGTTGTCACAGACATCTGGGACAGTTTGGTATCAAACTCTGTCCCACCAGGAACTCCTGTATCACCCTCCCCAAGCACAGGATCCATCTGAATTACCAGGGGATGCAAACCCCTTCACAGGTCAGCAGGGACAGGAGGATGTGCAGGTAACTGCAGTGAAGATCTGCAGGAGTGAGGGATCCTGTCTGAAACATCTGTTTGCCTTCCAAAGCCATTTGGGATATCTCCCATGCCTTCATCAAACTGAAGCCTCTGTGGCATATTTAAATATGGAATTAGCTCTTTATTTCTATTAGAAATCTCTTTGGGCCAACAAAGAGGTAAAAATCAACCCTAATAATTTTAACAGAAGTATTTTCATATAGACTGTGTCATGATGAGGGATGTACCACGACTATTAGTGTATTACACCTGAAGAAAACCCACAAATGCAGATTTTCTGAAGATTCACTGAGATGTGCCATCCTAAGTGGTTCCAAAGCTGCTCTCAGGGCTGTGTGGATCATATTCCATCCCTCAGTTTTAGAGCAGGGGGTAAGGAAGGCTGGCCCCAGTTCCCCAAACCCCGAGGTAAATGGTGCCTCCCTGAGGGGCCCCAGCTCTGAGGCAGAGCTGATCCTGCCTCTTGGCACCTGTCAGGGAGGTCAAGACAGCACAGACTACAAGGCACTCACATCTATTTTATATATGGGATGTGTGGTCCCAAGATGTGAGCTGACACTCCTCTGAATTCCAGACTGGGACCCTCATTCTGAATAAAGGAAAACGTGATCAGGATGGAGCAGCTGCATCCTCATCCCCCTCCTACCCCAGCAATGCAGAGCAGCAGCTGCAGTTTGGTGCTGGAAACAGAGACACAGAGGGAGAACCTGCAGTGGGTCTGAGCCTGTGCCCATGGGGTCAGCAGAGGGGCTGCCACCCTCTGCCCTGTCACCCCAGAGCTGGGGACACACGGTGCAGGGAGGCCTTGGCAGATCCTGACCCGGAGCCAGGGGCCCTGCCAGACCCCCAGCACAATCCCCAGGGTGCTTTTCATGCAGGCACCACTGGTGCAGCACCCCCACACCTCCCAAAATGCCTGTTCCATGCAGAAGGAGGAGGACAGGGTCACACTAACATGTCTGAACTCTGATGGAACCCTGCAGTGAACTGCTGACCACTCTCCACTTGTGCTGCTGACCATGGAAATCCCAGGCCTGATTTTCCCAGAGTTAAGGGAATGCTCAATACCTCTCTGCATCAGACCCAGTGCAAGCCAGACTGGATGCTGCCTTCTGAACTGGAAATTCAGGGTCACAATCAAAGAGGAGGAGGAGGAGGACAGCACTAAGAAGGAAAGCAGCTGTGCACCCCCAGACCCACTGCAGCTCTCACTGCTGCTCTGAGCCTGCTTCTGGACAGGGCTGGGCAAAGAGAGGCACAACAAGGAGGAGGGGAAAAACAAGCCCAGGCATTCCAGAAGGCAGAATTTCAGTCAACCATGACTCAGGAGAACAGAGTGCCACCCACTGCAGTGCCCGGGCCACAGAGGGGGCAGTGATGCCACGCTGAGTCAGGAGCCACCCACGTCCCCACCCACGCCCTTCCCGTGGTGGCAGTGCCTCCTCGGGGGGTGCCAGGCTCAGCCTGTCCTGTGACAGGAACACAGCCCTGAGCTGTCCCAGGGATGCCCCCTGCACAGCTCTGTGTGGCTGCAGGCAGTGACAGCAAATCCTGAGCTGGCACAGGCAGGACTGAGGAGCTCTGTCCCTTCGTGTCACACAGGCGTGGTGGCAGCGAGCTGGGGTCACCTCAGTGGGACACAGGGGTTCCAGGGCTGCTGCTGGATGCAGTTTCTGTGGATCACAGCTCACCTGCTGCTATTAACACCACAGCACAGCAGCAGCAGCATCCTGCACTGCCCTCCCACCTTCTCCGTGGGTTCCAGGGCAGGGAGGGGCCCTGTAAAGCCCAGCACGGCAGAGACAGGAGGATGAGGCTTAAAAAGCCTCTCCCCAAGTGGCAGCACAGACACCCAGCACAGCCTGGCTGCTGCTCATCACCATCTCAATGCAGCAATTGGGCTGTCAGCCCCAGTGCCAGGTTTTGCAGTTCATACAGGAATTGCAGGGCTATCTAATCCCAAATCACACACTGCAGCCAAAACCTAAAACGAGAGGGGAGGCAGAGAGCCAAACCAGGGGCACATGAGATAAAGGCATGAAAAGAGCAAGTGGAGGCTGGATTTGCTGTGAGCACAGACATCCCTCTAGCACAGAGTGCTCCCCACCCTGAGCATGCACACTGCCCTTCCTCAGGGCTCTCCACATCCTCCTCTGCACGTGCAGCCAACAGCCACCGTGCCCTGAAAACCACTTTGGGCTGGCAAGGCTGCCCACAGCATGCCCTTAGCTGTGTCCTTACCTTCTTGCAGAGAACCATCTGGTGATCAAAGAGAAAGAAAACTCGCTGCTGGTTCCGTCCATAAGGCTGGTAAATCCAGGACATCTCTCCCGTGTAGATCAGCTCCGAGCTGCGGTCCAAGATATCGTCTCCCTGCAGGGCACAGGGAACCAGGCTGAGTCAACTGCACTGACCAGTTTGTCTTTACATGATGGGGAGAAGCAGCACTTTAGTAAGATTTTGGCCCTTCTGCAGCTCTGAAAGCCACCCCATCTGATTTCAGACCAGAAACTGGGACTGGGGGATAATTCTAAAGGAAAGGGAATAAATGAAGGAGGTGGGGATGCTTGAAACATGGTCACTACAGCTCACATTGCAATGGGGAAAGAGCTGCCCCAGACAGTGCCCCACTCCCCTCTCAGGTACCCCTAGACCCTTGGATCTTGCTGCAGGTGCTGCCCCTTCCTCCTGCCCACCCCAGAGACACTTTGAATTCAGGGCACCAAATTCCCTGCACACCCTCCCTTTAAAACTGCATCCCAAAGCCCTTCCCCTCCTGCCATCTCTGGCCAGCTCCAAAAGCCTGGGACACACTGGGAGATCAGTTCCCCATCTCTGAGGCTGCCAGAGCTCAGCCCTTGGATTGCTGCCTCTCTTCTCACTCATCCAGGCACTGCCAGTCCCTTCTCCCATAGCTCATTAGAGCTCCAGCTCCAAAATCCTGTCAGGACCACCCTGGCTGCTGTGGCAGCCCCGGGCCCCCCCTGGCTGGCCAGGCCTCCCTGCTGGCTGCCAGAGTGCCCTCACCCTTCCCTGCCTCCGGCTAACGCTTGTTTTCCTCTCCCGAGTTTTTTTTTTAAGGATTCAGGAGCAGATGGTCTTGAAAACACAGCGCTCTCTCTCCCACTCTCGGAGAGAACAAATGCAGTCACCCTCCACTAATTGGAATGAGCTGGACTTTTTAAAAAGTTAATTAAAATCTATTTATTAAAAATGGGTGAATTCACCACCACCTGCCCTGTGGGCATCTCGGCAGAGCACCGCAGAAGGAGGCGGGATGGCTCCAGCTGAAAGGTAAGGAGCAGCACTCAGGAGCAGCACTCAGGAGCAGGATTCAGGAGCAGGATTCAGGAGCAAGACACAGAAGAGCTTTTTTTTTTTTTTTTTTTCTTACTGGCTGTGAACTACTGCAGTTCTGGCTTTGATGCCAAGCTGGAACCAATATCTGGGACGAGAGCATCCCAAAAATCTCAGCAAGCAGCTTGTCAAGGTTCAGCCAGCTATGGGGGACATCGAGCTAGACACACACTGCTGGTGCTGCTCACACTTGCAGCTGCCAAGGCAGCCAGGAGTCCCCCCAAGTCCTGATTCTGAGGTGAGGATTTCAAAGTGCTGCTCAGGTAAATGTGTAATTAACCTTTCAGCATTGATTGGGAGTGCCCACCTGTGTCCCCGGGCCCTGTGACAACAGCAGCTTCATTAAGTCACTGCATCATCAAGCTGCAGCACAGACTTCCAAAACCCCTTAGCCAGGGCTTTATCCACCTCCCTGCCTCAGCCCTGTGCCTGTGCTGGCCCAGGGGCTAAGGAGGGATGGCTTCCCAGGGACACAGAGGGTCACTGCCCAAAGGGATGGGCTGGCATCGCCCAGTGCCTCAGCAGGGTCCCACTTCAGCCTGCCCAGAGCCCAGGGACCGAGTGCTGCTGCCACAGCCCAGGGGGACACGAGCCCCAGAACAAGAAGCCTCTGAAGAAAACACACCAGCAGCTCCAGGAATTGTGAGCCTTCCTGGCTACACATGAGCTTTCATGAAGAAGATTCCCACAAGCCCATGGATGGGAGCTTTAGGAGAGGGGGCGAGCTTAGGAGAGGCTGGCTGCTAAAAATAGAAAGGCAGCTTTGTCTTTTACTCCTGTGGTAGCATCTGAAGCCTGAGGACACACAGAGGGCTCTGTAAACACTTCTACTTGATTAGCTGAATCCAAACTGTGGAGTCCCTGCAAGCAACATAACCCAAAAACATCCAGATCCGAAATGATGGGATTTGTATTGCGTTTCTTACGTGGGGAAAACAATTTCTATATCCAGTCTATAGGCTAGAAATAGCTGATTTCTCACTTGGGGTGAGCAAATCGGGAACTACAGATGGCAGAGTTTGGGGCTGGCACGTGGCTGGCCAAGAGCAGTGTGTCCATGGTCCTGCCCTGCTCCTCCAGCCTGGGCTGCTCTGCCAATTCCCACAGTGGAGCCTCAGGGCAGAACCTCTGAACCTCCCAAGGCTTTTCTTGTCCTGACACAGTTGTAGCTCTCTGAAGAGCACAAATTGTCTTCTCCTGGTCCCCTCTGAGGGGCTCAGGGGGCAGTTGTAGGGTGGGGGGCAAAGAGGGACATTGGTTTTTCAGCTCCGTTGCCACCATGGCTCCCCAGCACGCCTCGATCCCTGCTCCAGGCACTTCCCCAAGTGTCTGTCCCAGTCCCACGCCTCCAAATCTCTACAGAACCAGGAAAAATTTTCCTTTTTCTTCTCAATTTTTTTTCCAACTCCCACAGAGGCTGGATCATCTGTATCCTTCTGTAAGTTAAGATAAACCCTGCTGGAAAGGGAAGAGGCTGAACTTTTAGTTGCTCTGAACTTGAACTGGCAGACATTCAGGAGAGCACAGCAGCAGAGTGGCCAAGAGAAGCCCTGACTTCTGACACTTTTTCCAACCTTAGTTTTGTACTATAAGCTTCCAAAAAAGCCCCTCAGCCCTTCCCAGCTGCATCCAGGGCTCTCAGTGCACATCCTGCAGCATCCAGAGGGCAGCCCAAGGAAAGGTGACTCCTCTCTTCTGCACACCATGCCAGGCAGAGCCCCAGCCCTCCATGTGCAGTAATGGGAGCAGAAGGTCACCCAGATCTGGGCTGGCTGTGAGCTCCCTGCAGTGACACCCTGAGTGCCCATGAGCTCCCTGCAGTGACACCCTGAGTGCCCATGAGCTCTCTGCAGTGACACCCTGAGTGCCCATCAGCTCCCTGCAGTGACACACTGAGTGCCCATCAGCTCCCTGCAGTGACACACTGAGTGCCCATCAGCTCCCTGCAGTGACACCCTGAGTGCCCATGAGCTCCCTGCAGTGACACCCTGAGTGCCCATGAGCTCTCTGCAGTGACACCCTGAGTGCCCATCAGCTCCCTGCAGTGACACACTGAGTGCCCATCAGCTCCCTGCAGTGACACACTGAGTGCCCATCAGCTCCCTGCAGTGACACCCTGAGTGCCCATGAGCTCCCTGCAGTGACACCCTGAGTGCCCATGAGCTCTCTGCAGTGACACCCTGAGTGCCCAGGCCACTCCTGACTGTGCCAGCACAGGGTCAGCCCTGCTCTGCTGCTGCCTGGGAGGATGTGGACCCTCAGCTCCCCGGGGCTGCTGCAGTGACCACCACGCTCTGCAATGGGCAGAACCACAGAGGTTTGAGAGTGTCACAAAATAAAAGCTGTTGGGAGCAGCAGGATCTCAAGGGAGGCACTGAGAGCTGCTGCCCCTCCTGGGAGCCAGACACTTCCCTGGGCTTGAGAATGCTCAGAGCCCCCCTGAGCTGCCCCCCTGCCCCCCAACCCACCCTGACACAGCCCTTTGCTGTCCCTGCTGGGCACCAGGAGGAGGGTTTGTGCCCTTTCCCAGTTGCAGGGAGCCAGCAGGGCTCTCTCGTGCCTGACACTGCTGTTCTGCAATTAGAGACTGACAGGCTGATTAGCACCCGGGGCTACTCTGAGATCACAAAAAGGAACGCCAGCGAGATGTTGTCCTTTTCAACAGGCTCAGTTTTGATACCTTCTGTTGCTGGGAGGGACAATAAAAAGGAAAAAGGAGAAAAAAGAAGGTTCCTTTTCAGCCCCTGCTGTGGTTTTTTTTTTCCCCAGGAGCATTTTCATCAGGCTGTCCTCACTTTGGTGGTTACAGGCAGCTTCCTTTTGTGGCACTCTTGGATTCACTAATGCAGAATCAGGCTGAGGCCAGTGATTATAGATTACATAATTAAGGGCAGCGAGTCTTGATTTAAAGGACCCATAAATAACAGCAATAAGAAGAAATTTAAAAGGACAATGCTCATTAAGTTTCTCAAATATATATATTTCTCCCTTCATGGAAATTTAATACTCTTGGAAGCTGCCATGGCGGCACCACAAGGGAATCTTTGGTGGAAATATCTTAAATATCTACACAAACCAAACTAATCTGTCTAAATAGCAAGTTTAAACCCATCCAGGCTGAGGAGCAAGGCTCTGTCCTGTGCCCAACATGCCCCTGTTGGATCAGGGAACTCCACAGATCTCCTCCCAGGGAGTGGGAGCCACATCACCTCCCTCCTGTGAGGAAAAAATTGGGCTGAAAGGGAGGAAAGTGTTGCTGGAAGGCTGGAGAGGGAGACAGAACTGCTGCAGTGATTTCTGCTTCATTTTGTTTTGATGTGGTTCAAGAACTGTGTGAAAAGGCATAAAACTGAGCAATTCCAGGTGTGCTGAAGCACAATCCTGTTTTCCATCCCCACATCATCCATACTGGGCACTTGGGGAGGCTGTGCTGAGTCCAGCCCATGGGAACAGAACCCAAATCCTGCCCAGGAGCAGAGCTCAGTGAGCAGGGCACAGTGGCACAGTGGCACAGGGTTCCCAGGGCTCACAGGATCCCTGTGGAGGCAGCAGAGGGACCAGGAGCAGAGGGGAAGGCAGGGATGTGCCTCTGAGCAGTGTAAACACAGCCCTGCCCACACTGGGGCTGGCAAGGACTTGGAAATGATGCTGGGCTTTGTGGAGATCTCCTTTAATCCTGCTCTCTGCATGCGTGGAGCTGTTCCCACCAAGCTCTGAGGGCTGGAGCTCCCTCAGAGGGCAGGAACAGGGAGGGAGAGAGCAGCAAAGGCTGCCCAGGATGGGCTCTGGCTGCCCCTTTTGAAGCCAGCTCTGTGTGCTGCTTTGCCCTGCTGCCTTTAAATGTCACTGGTTTGATCTGAGGGTGTTTCACTCGGAGCAAGGGGACGATGCTGAGCGGGGGGAGATGGAGCTGGAACATCAGGGAACACTTCACAACTGAAAGGGCTCAGTGGGAGGTGGTGGAAGCCCCAAATTCTGAGCCATTACCAGCTCAAAGGACAAAAGGCACTGGAGGACTGGTGTGGGCAGCACCTCTCTGGGTCTGTTTATACGCTGGAAATTCAGGTTACAAAATAAAGAAGTGACTCAATCGTGGCACCAGACCAAGCCAGGCTCCTCAGTCAAACCCACACTGCCACAAATTACACAGGAACTCATCTTCCATGACTGGGATTACTCCTGATTTACAGCAGGCACTGAGATCAGAATCTTCCCTTAAGATTCTGCTCAGTCATTACTTGCCTAAAGATGCCAAAAGCTGCCAATAATTCTTTAAGACTTCAGGCCTGGCTGGCCCTCGTGCCAGGTCACCCTTTCCTGGTCCCAGTGGCAATTTAAACAATCAGGTCCTGCTTGCAAGATTTCCTGGGGAAAACCCCTGGCTTTGGTTAACTCAAGGATATTTGCTCTTTTCAAACAGTCACCCTAAAACTCACCACCATGGGGGCGTGCATGGGATAATTTTTTTATCCCTTGGAGGGATAAAAATGATTCCTAAAACATGGGATTCAGTAAAACCCCTCTGCTTAAAGCAGCTTGGACATGCCTTTACTTCTCCTATTTGTTTTAGGATCAGCATTCCCACCACCACCTCTCCTTGCAAGGAAATGTGCCCACATTTTATAGATGAGAACATTTCAAATATTCCCTCACTAAGTATTTTTCACTTGGTTGGGATTTTTTCCTTCCTCTTTAAAATATCTTTTTCCACCATCTCCTCACAAAACATGGGTAAATTTAGAAACAAAAAAACACAGCTTCAGAGCACAGAATCAGCATCATCAGTCTCAAGATGCTGAGGAAAAACAGACATTCCTCCAAATGAAACATTTCCACGTTCAGCCGCTGAAATCATTCACCAAGTGCCAACGCGGTGGGAATTTGGGATTAGCTCTGTCTTGTGCCCTGCCTGCATTTCTGCTGGAAAAAGACTCATTTGGTAATTTTTTTTACACCTGGTTCCTGTTTTCTTGTGGATTTCTGCTGGAAAAAAGACTGAACTGGTAATTTTTTACACCTGGTTCCTGTTTTCTTGTGGATTTCTGCTGGAAAAAAGACTGAACTGGTAATTTTTTACACCTGGTTCCTGTTTTCTTGTGGTCAGTGCTGTTTTCAGGGGGTCTCAGGAATGTTGTGCCTATGCTCTGGAGGCACTGGGATGGACAGAACAGGTTCAGAAAGGTCTGATTAGAGCAGGAGCAGGGCCAGGGAAGCTGGGAATTACAGCTGTGGGTTCCTCTCTCTGCTCAGGGAACTTTACATAGACTGGACAGGCCTTGTGGCAGCACAGCAAACACCAACTGAGAGCTGTGGTCTTCTCCTCAAACCAGAGATGTCCCTTCCCCAGAGCCTGGAGAGGCTGGGGACACACACCAGCAGGTCCCTCCCGTACCCCAAAACTGCACAGGACACAAAGCTCTGAGCCCACCCTGATGCTCCATGTCCTGGGCACATTCCTGCAGCCACCAAGGGGGATTTGGGCTCTGCAGTGCCTGAGGAACACCTGCACACATCTCAGCACATCCAAGCACTTCCCAAAGATCCAATCCTTTCATTTCTCCCACTCTCTTCCTGCATTACACTGTGCCTCACTCCCGGGTATTTTGGGTTTCTGTGCATCCTTCTGGCTGTTCCATGGACAGCTGTGGAGTGGGGGCTGGATCTGATGATTCACAATTGCTTCAGAGGAAAGAATCAAGCACTGAAATCCTCTGCTGGGTCCAGCTCTCATCCTCTACTTTCTCATCAAAACTCTGTGACTCTTCTTGATCCAAAATGCGGAATAAACAGGACAAAAGAGGGTTTTTTCCTCTGACCAGGGGCTGTGCTCCCATTGGATTTCTGAGTGTACCAACAGCAGGGTTTGCTATGTTAGGAGAAGCTGAAGGATGTTGCAATAACGTGCTCAAAATCTGCAATAGCTGAAAAAAGCCTGGAAGAATAATTTGGCAAGTTCCTGAGGATAGGCTGGAGATAAAGAATGGGTACTGCTAAGCAGAAATGGATTATCAAGGATAGGGCTAAATAAAAATGAATTATCAACTGAGCTAATGGAAGAGAAAAAGGAACTGCTATTGCACAGATCCTGTGTGGAGGTCACCTTGGCTTCCCTCTCACACATGAATATTCACTGGCTCGGAATGGATCTGTCCTTAGCCAAGATTTATTTACAGCCAGAGTCTCAGAGCTCCTCACAAATGACCCCCATTAGCTCATCCCATGGCACACTCCGGGGCTGAGCATGGAGCTGATGGTGCTGTGCCTCCTGCAGAGCACTCTCCTCCTTCTGGAAATGAGCCTGGTGGCAGTGAGAGATGTTCCTGAGCAGTAAAACAATCAGACACATCGTCTGTGCTCCCTGCTCTCCCAGCCAGCCACAATCCCAGCTCTGATTGCTGCATTGATGTGTTTTATTGTGTGTTTTATCACCAGATCCAGGGTTAAACCCAACCTCCATCACAGCAATGAAACCAATCCAGCCAAAGAGGACACAGGTGATGCACCTGTATTTCTCTCCCTCTCCTCCCAGCCTCCACAGATCTTTGCCAGAAATAAAATCATTAAAGGATTAACACCTCCTTCTCATACACTCATTTACACAGTATGATCCCAATGACTGCAATGTGGAGTTATTTCAGACTTCCCAAGTGAGGAAGCAGCAAGGCTGCTCCATCTCTCTGATTATCTCCTTGCTGAACACATGGGCTGATGACAACAGCGAGAGGATTTACAAAACCGTTTGTCCTCAATCTGCTGCAAAACCCTATTTATGGATTACTTCCATACAATGATTTTAAAAAATCAGGGACAAAAAGAAAGGGAGAACATAATTTTAGTATGGCTTTTCTTCCAACCACATGGCACAAATGTAGAGACTGAAGGGCTGCTGGTGAGGAATCCTTCTGCTGACTCTGCCTTCCCTGTGCCTCTCAGCTCCTTAATTACACCATCACTACACACAGGGCTGCTTCAGAAATATCTTTAAGTGGGATGTCATTTATAAAATGCAAATAGCATCTCTAACTCCAGTTTAACAGTTTGGCTTCCAGTCATGAAACAACCAGCAGAAGGATTTTCTTCATTTTCTTAACGTCTTTCCCTTCTTCCTCCCCAGTGACACAGCAAAGAGGCAGAATGCACACAGAGTTTGCTCCAGCTCTCACCTACTACCAGCACTGCAATCACAAAGGTCACTGCAGGTTGTTAGTGATGAAGCTGGAAAAGAACCCTGGATTTTCTGTAGGGCACCATCAATGTTTAAGTACCAACCTGAATTCACCATTGTGCCTTCTTCACCCCAGGCTTAATCCCAAACTGTGGGAAATGATCCACAGGGTTTAAAATAATCCAAGAACAGCCTGGAATCTGCCCTTGCCAGGTTCCCAGCCCAGATTTACTGTACCTCCCAGTCCAGGACAGAGGCCTGCCACTGAGCTATCTTGTCGATGTTCTCCAGCCTCCGCTTGCGCTCGTTGATCTGGAGGGTCACGTTCCTCATCACGGCCAGGGCAGCAGCCACGTACCTGTAGTCACTGGGCACAGAGGGACAGGCTGTCAGAGGCAGCAGGACATGCCCAGGAGAGTCACACCCTCACCAGCCCAAAGGGACACAGGGAGGGGTGACCCTCAGTGCTCTGATAGGGTTTTTCCATCTGGATTGTCACAACACAGCAGCTCGATGGAAATTGGAATGGGGAGCCCAGTCTGGCTCTACCAGCTCAGCACTGGTGAGCCCTTTGCAGCCCCAAGGTGCCCAGCTGAAGAGCATTCCAAAGGCAGCTGAACACTTTTACAGCCTGTGTCTTTGGGCCCAGAGCTTTCTGGTTTTAAAATGAACATTTAGAGATGGGTTCATTTAGACAAAGACCAGAGCACCTTCCAAGCCACTCCCAGAGCAGCCACCCCATGGAATTCACTCTCACTGCAGATTTCAGGTCAGCAAATCAAGTAACTCTTATTTTTTTATTCCCTGCATGGCCCTGTGAGTGCAGTAACACTGAGTGAGAACAGGCTCCTGCCAGGGCCACTGAGGATGATGATCAGTCTTTTCAAAAAGTGATGCTGAAATCAATGCCATTGATTCCTGCCCTGTGCCTGCTTTTCCATTCCAAGGAGCTGCAATGTTCATTTCCATTGGGAAGAGAGGCAAGGCCAGCTGCCACACCACCACCACAATGTGTTATTAACTTAAGGGCTGCTATTGATTGCTGACTAATGAGAAAAACTGCCATCCTGGGCAGCTGCAGGGGGAATGGCTTTATTGATTATTGCTAAGGATCGTGCTGGTGACAGCTAAAAGAGGGGTGAATGCTGGGAATTAGAGCCCTTCTCCATGTGTTCCCAACAGGATAAATACTAAGAAACAAACACACTGTGATACACAAAAATTACTATTTGCTCTTTTGGCATCCTTGCTTGGATGGAATCTTGAGCTGAGTTTTCATTTTTTTTTATTCTTATGTGAAAATTCTAGGTATGGTTAAAAATAATCCCACAAATTCCAGGACAGCAGGACTGGGCCTTCAGCAAAATAAAGGAAAATCCAGGATGGGCTGCCTGACATATCCATCCCAGAGAGGTCTGGGTGGGAAAGGACCTTAAAGCCCATCCAGCTCCAGCCCTGCCATGGGCAGGGACACCTTCACTGTCCCAGGCTGCTCCCAGCCCTGTCCAGCCTGGCCTTGGGATGGAAGGGATGGTGCTACACAGGAAAAAACTTCTTGTGCCTCTCTTTGTGTGAGCATCTGTGTGAGAGGAGAGCTGGTTGTGTAAGGGAGGAAAGGAGCTGTGCCAGGGGGACATCAGGGTGGTCTGGAGAACATCCAAGAGTTCTTTAGGGAAACAGGGAAGCCCCTACGGCCAGGAAGGATCTGGAGAGGCAGCAGAGGTGCAGGGTTTACAGACAGTCACTGATGATCTCCCAGCTGTGAGGTTCATGCTCAGAAGGGAGGGCACTCCCTGGCAGAGTCTCCTCACAACATGTTCCTAATTCCCAACTCCAGCTCCCTTCTGCTCTGGGAATGCTCAGGATTCCAGCAAGCTGCACTCACGACCTTCCTATATTTAATTCATCTTAAGCTGGAGTCGATCTCTAAGAGGTGAACAGATGTGGCTTTGTGAAAAATTCAAATGCAGCAGGCTGCAAACAGGCAGCAGTTGGAGGGAGGCAGGCTCTGAGCTCTCCCCCATCCTGCCTCCATGCAGAGTGGGACGGTGCCAGCCTTTTTATCTTGGGAATGCTAATTCCCTAATTCCAGTGAGAAAACCCCAGCAGTGTTTTCCTGTCATGCTGTAATGAAGAAAAGACTCAGGACTGAACTTTTTGGGCTCCCAGCCCATGTCTGTGGCAAAGCTGGCAAAAACTTAGAAGAAAAAAGCAACAGAAGCAGAGCATTTGGCCATGAGGCAATAACAGGATCCCATTAACCATGAGATGAAGGTAAATAAAGGGTTTGTCAATTCTATTGGGGCTGCAGTGGCCACTTCCCAGTGCTCCATCAGAATCCAAGTCCAGATCCTTGCCAAGCATCCCTTTGCCATCTCTGGGGAGTGTGGTCTGATCTCAGCACTGTCCTGACCTGGTGCAGGGAAAATCCACAGCTCTGCAGGTGTGGAGGGAGTGAAAAGGAAGGGAAGAAAGAAAGAGGCTCCTGTTCCTGTGTGAGATGAAGCTCACACCCCTGCTTGCCCTGTGATTTTCCATGGTTTGCCTCACTCCTGGGCTGGGATATGGCTCTGTGCACTCACAGGTTTCCTGCCTGTGCTGTTACAGCTTCAGGGTTACTCCTCCCAACACAAGGGGAGCAAAGCTCACCCTGCCTTCCCCTCCCAGAGCACAGAGAAACCAGAGAAGCAGAGTGTCCATGGCAATGCAGTGACACAGAGCTCTCAGGCTGAGTCACCCAACTGCTGCTGAAGCACAGGAGAGCTCCCAAGGCTCCTCAGAACATGACTCTGTGTGATTACTTAACAACATGGGGAGTTTAAAACATCCCAAAGGGAACAGGAATGTGCTCCCAAAATAACCCAACCCTGCTGTTATCACACTGCCCACATCCCCTTTGCTATGGCTCCAAAATAACTCCCAGAGGGTCATTTTAAACACCCTCCTGTTGGGAAGCCACATCTGAGCTCCCAGGCAGTGCTGTGGGTCCTCATGTGGCTGCTGAGGGGAAAACCCACAACCTGTGGGATCCCAGAGCTGCTTTCGGATATCCCAAAGTTCCCATGAGTCCCTTCCAAGTTTGATTTGGTCTTTGGAAAAGCAGGAATTGGATCTGAAGCCAAAGGTTTGTCCAGATTGGTGATTTGGGGTATTTGGCTACCCTGAATCACTCAGACTTGTGGGTCAGGTCCAAGCAAATCAATGCATCTCTGCTCACATCACACTTCTGCTCTTGTAGAGCTGGGCTTGGGAAAAACAAGCCATCAAACACTTGCAGAAGTTTCTGAAACATCTCTGGTCTTTTCTGTTCTCACTTGCTTTTTTTGGAAAAAGAAAGAAAATTGGCAGGGCAGGAGCAAATCTGCTCTTACTGGGCCTGATTTTTCTTTCAACTTTTTTTCCCAGGAGTAAATCCCAAGTGGCATCACAGACACTGCTCCTGATTCACACTGTCAGGCAGCCAGGCTGATTGTCCTCAGCAGCAGCAAAAGAGATCCTGGAAACTTTGGGAACCAATCAAACTGTGGGTGCTCCTCTGAACCTAAACCCCGTGGCAAACCCAGAGGTAGGACTGGGCTGAAAAGCTGAGCAGGTTTGGAGCTCTCCCCACATCAGGCTCCAGCTGCAGATCCTGGCCCTGGGCTCACTGTGTGCCCAGGTNAAGCAGCCCTGGAGAGAAAACCCCAAGCCTTGTTGGGAAGGAGCAGTGGATAGAAAACCCCAACCCCTGTGTGATAAGGAGCACTGGACAGAAAAGCCCAACCCCTGTGTGATAAGGAGCACTGGACAGAAAACCCCAAGTCCTGTTGGGAAGGAGCACAGGACAGAAACCCCCAAGCCCTGCTGGGAAGGAACCCCAGACAGAAACCCCCAAGCCCTATTGGGAAGCAGCCCTGGAGAGAAAACCCCAAGCCTTGTTGGGAAGCAGCAGTGGAAAGAAAGCTGTAAGTCCTGTTGGGAAGGAGCCCTGGAGAGAAAACCCCAAGTCCTGGGGGGGAAGCAGCACTGGAGAGAAAACCCCAAGCCCTGTTGGGAAGAAGCGGTGGACAGAAAACCTCAAGCCCTATTGGGAAGCAGCCCTGGACAGAAAATCCCAACCCCTGTGTGATAAGGAGCACTGGACAGAAGGCCCCAAGCCCTGTTGGAAAGGAGCAGTGGACAGAAAGCCTCAAGCCCTTTGGAGGAAGCAGCTCTGGACAGAAAACCCCAAGCCCTATTGGGAAGCAGCCCCTGGACACAAAATCCCAAGCCCTGTTGGGAAGGAGCTCTGGATAGAAACCCCCAAGCCCTTTTGGGAAGCAGCCCTGGACACAAAATCCCAAGCCTTTGTGGGAAGCAGCCCTGGACACAAAATCCCAAGCCTTTGTGGGAAGCAGCCCTGGACACAAATCCCCAACCCTTTGTGGGAAGCAGCCGTGGCCCCGTGGCTGTGTTACCTGTGCTCCTGGGCCGTGTACTTGAGCAGCTCTGCCAGCTGCAGGGGGTACTTGCAGATCTTCTGCACGGGGGTGAGCAGGAAGCCGTCGATGGCGATGTCGATCATCTGCTGCAGCAGGCGGCACGCCTCGAAGAAGTGCTGGTACCTGCTGTCCTTCATCAGCTTGGAGAGCTCCATGCACGCGTCCAGGTGGTTGTTACAGTACTCAGAGTAGATCCAGAACCCGTCTTGCTGTGAAGGCAGAGGGAGGAGGACAGGTCAGGCAGAGACCCAGCTGATCAATGCCACACCAGGGCTGGATAGGGCAGGGCTTGATGGGAGATTGGGAGAAATTCCTGCTGGGAGGCCCTGGGATGGAATTCCCAGAGAAGCTGTGGCTGCCTCATCCCTGGAAGTGTTCAGGGATGAGCTTGGAGCATCCCAGTCTACAAAGGTGTCCTGCCTACAGCAGGGTCTGGAATAAAATGATCTTCCCAACCCAACCCTTCCAACTCAAAGCAGTCTGGATTTGTAAGAAAGCACAGCCCAAGCAGGAGGAAGGACAGATCCCATAGTGCTTCTCCTGTTTGGAAGAGAAGTTGGGAAAGGAGGGACTGCAGAGGGGGATGTGCACTCTGACACATGGCCAAGGCCTGTGCAGGTACAGGTGTGTTAATGTCAGCCCTGCACTGAGCTGTGCTTCTGCTCAGCTTCAAACTGTGCAGGGAGGGTTTGAAAGGCACAAGCCAGCAGAGCTCTGGTTTTTGGTAAGACAACAGGACAACCTTGTTATTTCCAGAGCTCTTTCCCTGAAAGATCCTGAAGCACCTGGCAAGTGTTTGAGGGCTGGGTATGTTTGAAATTCCCTTTAGCAACAGGGAACCCAAGGCACTGTGAGGATTTCTCCAGGAACAGAGCCCCAGAAAACACTAAACACAAACTAAAACCCCACTCACACATGCCTCTCCACCTTTTGAACCGGTCTAACAAGTTTTCTGGTGTCTGCTTTGTTGGAATGTCCTTTTTCTGCCTTCACTGACCACAGACTGTCATCTTTAACTTGGGTTTGATTCATCTGGGCCATGCAGACAGAGCAATGAAAAGGCAGAGAAAGATTTCACTGGGAAGGAGATGGACACAGCCCAGCAGCACAAATCAACTCTGAGACAGCCCAGGTGAAAGTCAGGTGTTGCAAACCAGCCAGTTCCACTGAGCTGTGGCCAGTGCCTTCCAAAGAAAGGACAGGTTCTATTTAGCCAAGCAATTACTTCTCAGTCCCTGAGGGACCAACCAAGCTGCTTCTCTGGGAACAGGGATCCATTGTCCTTCCCATCCCCACAGCCACACACTGACAGCTCTCTCTTCCTGAAGAAAATGAGGAACAAGATGCTTTGGAGATCTGTAAACACCCTCACCCCTCGGTTTCCCAAATGGCTGAGCAGGGATAATTTATCAGGAGTTTATCAGCCAGCTCTCAGCCCCTGTCTGGTGACAGGCAAGTGTCAGATCCTCCTCTGAATCGCAGCAGCAATTCCTGCTATTGTCACCATCAATGAATTGACAGCACAGCCTCAAGTCATGACATCTGAGCTACTGATTCTCACCAAGATTTTGTACATCTTCCCAGCACAGAGGTGGAATGTGATGCTGCTTTTTGCAGGCTCTGATAAGAACCAGCCATGTTAACACCTCATGCACCTTCTCAGAGAAAACCTCAGTGAGAGACCCAGGGATGTTTAAAAGATGCTGTGAAACTCTTAAAGGAGTTTCACAGTTTCAGGAATGTTTATCAGGAGTTTCCCTGATAAGCAGTGAACTGTTGCCCTGGCACAGCACAGGAGCTGCAGCACCTGTGAGCTCTGATACCCTGCTCCCCTCTCCTTCCAGGAAAGCCTCCAGCTCCACGGCTGCCATTTGTTTTGGCATTTCCTGACATATTTACAACATTGGCCAATTTATCAGCTCCTGCAGGAGGTGGTTTATGGAACAGTAGCATGGGCTAGGCAAAAATCCTCCAGTATGTTCTGATCCACGTGATTCAGATGTACTGGGGATTATCCAATTGCATATCCGAGTTCTCCCTGCTCTGGATCTCACAAAGATCCATGGATATGTTACTAGAAGAGGTTGCTGCCTTCTGTGTTTTTCCCCTCCTCCCCAGCCCAGTGAACTCACGTGTTCCAGGAAGCAGGGCCCAATCTCACTGAGATGAGGGTCCTCGTTGTTGTACTGCTTCTCCAGGTCCCGCACAAACCCCATCTGAAACCTGTAGATGTCTTCAATGTTCCCAAAGATGATTTTCAGCTGCTCATCACTGAACATGTCCCTCCTCTTCCGGCACTGCTTTAAATAACCCTGGGAGAGCGAGAAAGGAGGATTTGGAGAGAGCAGCAAAACCAGGGCACAGCCCCAAGGGGGTGTGTTCAGTGCTGGGTGCCTGGTCCTGCAAACCCCACTGCCCCAAACACCTCACAGCACTGCTGCTTGCACATCCTTCCAGGGGCACAGCTTCCACAGACAGCTCTGAGGGGCTGTTTGAGCTTGCTCTGATTTCTCCTTTCAGCCCAGTGATCAGGACAAGGAATCTGTTTAATATCATCAACAAGTTCTGTTTAATATCTTTATCAACCATCTGGATGAGGGGATCAAGTGCACTCCCAACAAGTCTGCAGCTGATGTGCTGGAGGGTGGCAAGGCTCTGAGCAAATCCCCTCATCCTCCCACACTTCACCTGTCAGGATGATCATCACCAAATCACAGAACTGTTAATGTTGGGAAAGACCAACCAGAATTATTTAGACTGGAAACTTTGCATGGCCAAATCTCAGTTGTTGCAAGTGGCCTGGTCTGTTCTGCAGCATCCTGATTGGAAAGAAACAGCACAGGGGTCATCAGGAGATGACTTTGCTTACTCTGCTTGTCTTTATTATATAGGAAGGGGAAAAAATGAAGGGAAGAAAACGCCAGCAGCTCCAGTGGAATGGCTAAATTTGGGACCTCGGGATGCTTAGTCACACAGCCACGCTGCCAGCTGGGACACGCAGCTGCTGGGCCACAATGAACACTGGAACCCTGCAATGAGCTGTCCTTCAGCCTCACCATGTGGTTCCTGCCAGGGAGAACTTCAAACATGAATGAGAAATGCAACTTTGGCCGACCTGGCCTGGACCCAAGCTCTGCCATGTCCAGCTCAGCTCGGAGGATGCCGTCATCCTGAATTTCCTGGCATTTTCAGCTGACAAGGTTGGGTTATGGAACACCTTTCTAATCTAGGTCTCTCTTCCCCCAGGAGCTCCTTTGGTGACTCATTTCCCTGGGTTTCCCTCTCTGATTTTCCAAGGCCACGAGGAATGGGAGCAGGCTGCTTCCCATGCTGTGGGATGGTCACAAGGCAAACCAAAATCCAGACCGGGGAGAAATGACACAGAGCATCTCTCCATGCAGGTTTTCCTGTTTACCTGCTCAACTCACAACAGCCTGGGAAAAAACCCAAGGAAAAAGGCAGGAACAAGCCCTCCCTGTGCCCATGGGGCAGTGTCCCCTCACTCTGCTCTGTGCCATCCCTCCCTTCCCGAACACGGGAACATCTCCCAGCCCCGGGGTTGCCACTGGCTGCGATTCCCATCCTCACTATTCCCACCCTCCCTGTGCTGCTTCATTATCTCTCTGGAATCACGTGTCTGGAGAAGCTGAGGCAGCACATTTCTGTGCAGGCACCTCTGAAAGCACAGGGAGAATAAAGGAATGTGAGGAGTTCCCAAGGCTCACCCTCTCTGTGCGTTTGAAGGTGGTTTCCAGCACAAGACAGGAAAAGGAGGCTGAAGATTCCTCCATAACACGCAGCAGAGGCTGCTGCTGCAGAGTTTTTCCAGTAAATTTACTTCTGTTACATAAAACAATGTCATCTTCCTTCTGCTCAGCCCGTCAGGTTTGCTCAGAGAAGGGATAGCTGACTGATCAGCAGATGCTGGAGAGTGTTTTGCTCAATGAACACCTAAAAATAGCTGCCAAACTGTCTGCCTCTGAAGTACTTTTCCATGTAGTCCCTGAAGTATAGGCCAAAGTTGGGCAGCCTTTGCAGGAGGTTAAGTGCTAAGTTTTCTTCACCCCGTAGTGGGTTAAGAGACAGCCAGGAGAGGTGGTCAGTCCATCCATCCCTCCATCATCCATCCCTCCATCCATCCATCTCTCTGTCCATCCATCCCTTCATCCATCCCTCCATCCATCATCCATCCATTCATCATCCATCCATCCCTCCATCATCCATCCCTCCATCCAGCATCCATCCATCCATCCCTCCATCCATCATCCCTCCATCCCTCCATCCCTCCATCCATCCACCATCCATCCATC
>VWYP01020128.1:8825-50362 GCA_013400435.1 Pycnonotus jocosus | reverse complement strand
CTCTTGCACTTGGTCACAATAGAGTTGTAATTCATGTTAGAATCAGTATCACAGTGTTTTCATAGATTGCACTGAAAATTTTAGTCTGGGTTGATTTTTCTGTCTTAACTGACTGGATAGAATAAATAACATGAAAGCAGATAACTTTGGTACTATATTTGTTGTCTAGTGGTATTAGCATATTTAATTTTCTTCTATTGTATTGCAAAAAATAAAAAGAAAGGTACTTGTAAGTTCTATGTCGGTTTGTTTTACAACTCTCAATTTCCTTACTAATGTGAATCTATTTAAATAGTCTGATGTTTAGCACAATCAGGTCATAGAAAGGTAAATTTTAGATGTCAAAACCTTTCCAAACTGTACTTCTTTTTCTGAAAAATAACTATATAGTAATGTCAATCTTTAAAACAAACAAACAAACAAATAGAAAACAACAAAACAAATGAAATNAACCTTTCCAAACTGTACTTCTTTTTCTGAAAAATAACTATATAGTAATGTCAATCTTTAAAACAAACAAACAAACAAAAAACAACAAAACAAATGAAACAAACAAACAAACAAAACCAACAAAGCAACTTGGAAGAAATTACAAAGGCTATTTTGGTTTGCTAAATTTTTGTTTCAATGGAGGGTGAAAAGATATTTCAGAGACAGAATTTTCTACGGAAAGGAATGCCCAGGATGATTTTTACAGAGCTGAAATACAAATGAACCAGTTTTCAAGTAACTTTACTTTCTAAATATATAAAGCCTACTCATTCCGCTAACATATTTTTTATTTTAGTTTTTGATTTATTTACTGATTTACTTCTTCCATTGCTACTCCTCTATTTCATATTTGAGATGCATCTCTCTAAATTCTGTCACTTTTCTGTCACTAATCAAGTTCTGCAGGTTACTTTCTTGCAGTGAAGTGATTAATAATGTTGAGTCTTTTTAAACTTATGTAGATGTAGAAGTGAGATGAAGGCAAATGTTATTGCTTGTGAATATTTTTCCAGGTCAGAAGTTTGCACCTTCAATGGAAATGCTGTTCCAATAGCATTTACTTGTTTAAATAAACAAAGGATTATCTGCACTCAAAAGTAAGAGATTGTTTACATGGTAAGACAGGTAGAAAATTTGGAAGTCTAAGCTGAGCAGCACCACCTGATGTTGCACCTTTTGAAGAATGTGGTAATAATGTCATGACATGGATCTTTTCTTTGTGGTATTCAAAAGCTGGCACAGCAAGGTGATTAACAGCCACAGCAGATGTGTGTGAGTAGGTGCACACATAAAGATCTCTGTGTGAAAATGGACACAGAAGGCTTGGTCCCAATGAACGCTGGAGAGACTTGTCTGAATTTCCAGATGTGTCTTATTTGTTGCCCTCACTGTGAAATAGCCTAAGATTCCACACCATGGTCAGGAAGCTAGTCTCTGAAATAGACCTGCAAAGTTTCTGGCCAATGTGATTTAAAATGGCTTTTAAGGCATATATGGTGCAGAAAATTGGATTCATAATGGAACCATACAGATATTTGCTGTTTTTTGGAAATGCCAAACATGGTTATATGTAATGAAGTGCAGGTGATGTTAAAATAATGGATTATTTAAGGTGAAAGGCAGCAGAAATTCCTCAAAGCATGGACAAATGCTGACAGGACTTTAAGCTTCTCCTTAGTTACTTCATATTATTGGATCCATTCTTAACAAAAGATATAATTCATATAACCTGAGGTCTGTGATTTCACAGTGGAGGTCAGAAGGATATCGCTTTCATAGTTGCCAACCATACCTCATGGTGAGTTAGTGGCAGTAATTCTATTATTTCATTAGTCTGTGTTTTCACTGGAATTCTTGAGATATTTTTCTGCATTCATGAAAATATTGTCACTTTCCTACCAATAAACATAACAAGTCATACAATTTCTTCTATTCATGCAGTCTTTTACATAGGTTATTTTGTAGAACATTGATGTGCATTTTTGGGTTATTAAAGATCATATGGAAAAAATCCCCACATATTAGGACTAATGAGAGGGAATAATTTGTTTCAGTGCCTTTGTCCGATATGCCCACTGGAAACATTTAAAGAATTTAAGCAGAAGGCAAATACACATGGAAAATTCCCAAGCAGACTTTTGCCACTTCCAGAAATGCACAATAAAAGTTTCCTGAGATCAAGTATTGCATTCACAATGAACCACTTATCCATTTATACTTTGTTGTCATCCAGAGTCTGTGAGTCCCACATTCATGCAAAAGGATATTATTATGCATGTAGTAAACAGTGTTTGAATATTTCATTTGGTTTCCTTTTTGGTCCTTTGTTGTCAGAAGCTGTGAGCAAATATTCCTTATTCAACCTTTTGAATATTTAATGATTTTATGTTCATCTTTTATACACCATCTTTGATCATCCTTGTCATAATTCTCTCTACCTTTTTTTCTAAGATGTGCTGTTAGAGAGTAGGTGATCAGAACTACAGCTGGTATTCAAGACAGAAGTAAAGTGACATAGATAACAGCAGTTTGCTGATACCAATTTTTATTACAAGGGGTTTTTTTCCCCAAACCATTTCCAGAATCTCTTTTGCCTTTTATCTCTTCTAAGCATTGATTTGGCATATTTACAGACTTCACAGTAGTTCTGGTATCATTTTTCCTGGGCATTT
Source organism: Pycnonotus jocosus (assembly GCA_013400435.1). Taxonomy (NCBI): domain Eukaryota; kingdom Metazoa; phylum Chordata; class Aves; order Passeriformes; family Pycnonotidae; genus Pycnonotus; species Pycnonotus jocosus. Next base: position 47,699 of record VWYP01020128.1, on the reverse strand, counting down.
CTAAGTAATTTAGAGATCCCCAAGATTTTTTTTCTGATTTGGTTCTGATTACAAATTCTAAATTCAGGATTTCCTTTCATTCTTACATTTTCTCCACAATTAAATGAATGTAATGACACTTAAATTTATGCAGGATCACAGAGGATCGCATCTCTTTGTTGGCTCAATCTATTCGGAAAATGTCTTCTGTTACTTTTAATAACCTTCTAATTGAATTTGTTTAACTATTAAGTCAGAGTATGGGGGTTTTTTTGGATAACAGACTGTAGTGTTATACACATTTCTATATTTTTTCCTCCATGTTTGCCAAAAATAATCTTCACACTGAGCTAAATCTTAAAGATGGAGCAGCTGTGGAATATATTAAATGATTATTAATGCAAGTGTAAAACTCTGTATTAGAATTTTAAAGTGAAAAGCATGTATATATTTTTATGCACACCAATACGTATGTATCTATATATGCTGTAAATAGATAAATGGATTGTGGTTATATTTGTATAGTTTGCAGTTAAGTCTATATTAATTTCTGAGTGTAAAATTATCTATAAGCAAGTGTAAGATGCATAGGAAAAATGCCAGGCTGATGAACAGGTAGGATTTTCTTCAGTTTGAATCATTTTTTCAAATTCTAAAATTTTATTCATAAAATTATATAATGAAATTTATTGCTTTTTATCAAAAACACGGCCTGCAGGTCAGAGTAGGAGCTTTCAGGAAAAAAACCTCTATATTTACCATGTCTGATACTCACAACAGTGTTCACATTTACCTTGAAATGATTGCTGTCAGAGCTTTGATTTAACATTTGTTTGTGCACAGACACACTACATGGATCATGCATTTGATACTGACCAGTTCTATTTATTTTCTCAGTTTAATTTATAATACATTAAATTCTAAATGAACGTGAACTGTAGAAATCAATACATAAGAACAGGATACGAGGTGTGCACAGAGGATATGAGGCACACACAGTCTTTTATTTGTGTTTCAGGTCAATAAAATATTGCATTAACATTTTAAAATCAAAACAATAGGTAGAGACAGAATACTTTCTATATGCAAGTGTGACTATATCAATATATCTTTAAAATTCAGAGATACTCCACACAGTTTTAGTCAGTTCCATGATTAAGTATTTTTCCTGGATACTAAGTCAGAGTCACAAATCAGAAGACTGTGTTATCTAAGGTGATATTTTTAAATGATGGGGAAAGCCACATATTTTTATACAAGTTCTTCGAGAGATTTATAATGATAAATGATTGGCTAGACTTGTATAAAGAAAAACTAGTGTTAAGATAGTGGGATGTTTAGCAAAATCCAATTGAAGTTATGGTAGGAAAATTACATAAAAGAAGGAAAATTTTGACTAAATGTGAGATGAAAATAATATTTAATTTTAATTTTTAGTTTCTTTTTTTTTTTTAACCAAGGTACACCATTTAAGGTGAAAAGCAAACGACATATTTTAATGTTTTACAATATAAAGGTCAGTAGATCTCTAATGAAATTCCTGTGAGAATTTTCTCTATTGAAATTAAAATTTATTCTTAAACTCTTTCTGGGGTAGCTATAATTTTAAGAAACTAAGTTCTTCACTAATCATAAAACCCATAAATCATAGCCTGCATTTAAATAAATGGTCCTCTGTGAAAAATATATGATACATACAGAGAATAATAAAATAGATCATGACCATGTTTTACCTATCCCAGACAGTAAATGGCATAGCATAATCTGATTTCATATGGTCAAGATGGCTTCAGCAATGCCTGCCCTGAGTCACAACTGGATATTTTCTAAGACTATTACTGTGTTGTGGTCTAAAATTATGTGAGGAATCATGTTGACATGAAAAATGGTATGGATATTACCCTATTGATTATTTCAATTCACTGGTGTATGTATAGCTGCAATAGCCTCATGAGATGCCAGTATATCAGAGTTACAGTTGAAAATACCCATCTGACAAGATGAGTGAGAAAATAATGTCTTATCAAAAAAATCCTGGAATTTTGCTATGGGCTTCACTTTGGTCAGAATTTGCCATAATCAGAGATTAAGATTCACCTATTTTGAATATACCTTATGTGTGTATATAGCTATATATAGGGTATTAATATATAGATACAACATATTTTCCCCCAAAGATTTCATCTGGGGGCACCAGTAGAGGGAAGGGATTGGTACCCTCTTACCAAAGTTGGGCACATCCTCAACATCTCTTTTGCAGGAAGCATGAGGTTGTGCCAGTTAACAAAATGTAAGAGTTTTGCAAACATCAGATCACAAGATAAATGAAATTACAAGGCCACACAAGAAGAGAAACAGCTAGAACTATGTCTTGAACTTTTTTCACTAAATATATCTCAAAGTACACAAATCAATATGACTATGAGACTATTAAACATCTAGGTATCTTCTTTAAAGATATTACCTAGGTATTATTTTGATACAGTAAAGAAAATAGCATTTACTCATACTTAGCTAAAGTATTTAGCTTAAGCACATATCAAATATTTATTAACACTGAGTTATCCATTATTCTGGTTGCTGTCTTGTTCCTGAGCAAAGAAAATAATTTTGAAATATTTTTCAGCGCCTTTCAATTTTGAAATATTTGATAAAAGGGAAGTAGAGTAACTTGAGTTGCTACATTGATACTATTCTGAGTTTGAATAGCAGGAAAAAAAATAATGAATTAGTTGAAAATTCCCTCTACCTGTCACCCTTGATAGTAGGTATAAGGGGCTTGGTTTAAACCGAGATCACCTTGCAAATCTTACATAGGACGCATTGTCTAGCTTCACAGCCAGACGACGCCAAAGCCACACACCCTGACATGCTGATAACAGTCTTTCAAATTGACACGCACACAAAGAGAGTTTAAAAGCATCTCCCCCACCATGCCCTGACACAGAAACGTTTTTCTAAAAACAGACCTTGACTAGCAGCAACTTTGGTCAAAAACTGTGAGATGTAAGAATATAAACCAAAAATGTTGACAGGGTTACGACTTCCTCCTATGCAACAGTACAGAATTATACACATATTGCACCTTCAACCAAGGTGTCTATTTCAGTTGGTCTTCCTCCTACAAGAGCACATATTTTAATCAGCTTAAATTTTTTCCCTCTTTTCATTCACAATTCCTGATACTAAAGTAGAAGCTGGGTCGTGTTAAAATTACTTGGATTGCTAAAGCGTTCCCATTATTTTAATGTCATGAGTCCAGATTTTCTGATTGCTTTCACAAACTGAAAACAATTGATTACTGCCTGAAGGGCTTGATGTATTTTGGTTGTAACACAGTGGAAGGTATAATGTTGCCAGAAGCTCTGTGACACATCACTCAAAAAGAATTCAGTCCGAAAGGAAGAAGATTAAGATAAAAAACAGGGAAGAATTTTGATGACCTGCTCCACTGAAAACCTTCCATTTTTCTCCGTGCTACCTATGGTGACAAAATACAGAACCAAAGAGGGAATCAGAAAACCAGCTTCTGCAAGTGATTCCATAGTGTCAATCTAATAGTATAACCAGCCACAGAATTATTCCAAGGCCTTTCCTCAGTAAACCAGGGGGCATCATTCAGCCTGATCCAGGACAGTACGAGCCATTAACCCTGAGCACAGGTGGGAGCTAAAGTAGGAATGGAAGGGTTTGTATCTATCTGCTTCTAGAACTTCTATTTGCTTTACACCAGGTGAGCTCTACTGAGCCCTTTATCTGCCCAAGAATCATTTATTGATGGTCCAAGATTGGACCAAATCCCAAATGTGGAATTGGGTTGCTTTCCTGTGGTAATTTTCAGCTGTTGGTACCTGCCCCCTCCACAGGAGTTTTTAAAAGCCAAAAGTCTTTTCAGGTTGCCTTGACAGCTGTTTTAAAAATCTTTTGAGACAAATTAGGCATAGTCATCTTATGCATTGGATTCAGACAGCATATTGCCAGTCAGACTTGCTGAAATCCTGCTTGCTTAGAGTAAAGGACAAATTAAATGAGTTACTGCTCCCAGTTTGAATATTTTCCACGTGCCATTGAAATCAACATAGAATACTAGGAAAAAATGCACTGCTCAGTTTGGGGTGAAAGGAATAAAACTTCATTTTTCAAGCTTAGCATTAACATACCGATGTGCATTTGGAACTTAAGGGACCATGTTCAGGAAACGTCTAGACTACATAGTCCAGTTAAAACATTAGTAGTATTGCAAACATTTATCAGGGATAGTATCGCTGGAAAAATATTTAGCTGTTGTGTAGACATAAAATAGGTAGAGATAAAAATATCTAATATAAGTGTAGGTGATTTTTTAAATTATTATTAGAAAAAGTTGTCTTGCTCCTGTATAGTTTTCTCTTATTGCTTATTCTAAAGTGAGGCCAAGCTACAAAAAGTATGTGAATGATATGTAAGGAAAAGGAATTATTCATTGTTTTACAGAGGAAAAAATAATTGTTAACTAGAAGCAATATTTAAGGTTTTGAGGACTCTTTTGTCTCAACCACTTGGAATGTTGTTCACCCTCATGGTAGCTGTAGGAACTGAAATGTTATCTCTTTGGTCTAAATTATTATATTGGTCTAAATATTATATTAATTGGTCTATATTATTATATGACAGAACAAGAATCTAAAATGATAAGTATTACTTTAGTACATTCTTTTTCACATTTTATTTCTCAGGTTTGTATGCTCATTATTTCTTTCCCCTCCCTACTCAGCTGCAATCTGCTAGCATGACTTTCCTTTCTGATAAAAATGCTCCTTTAATTAGTGACATTATTTGATTTCAGAGTTGGCATTATCTAAGCAGTGGAGTATGGGAAGTGAGAATTTGATTCCTGTTGTGTATGCCTGCATTGAACTGTGCAGTTCTGTGGAGACACCTGAGCTACTCTGACAGAACCCAGGCAATGTAGCAATGTCAGTGTGTTGCTGTGCCAAGGCTAATTAGCTTCACTGCTTGTAAGGATTAGGTACAACAGCTGTGTAGTGTATGCAATTCCTTTTAATACATGGAAATTGATACCACCCTCTTTCAAGGCTAGAACCTCATTCAAAACATCATATTTCATGGTGATTTTTAAAGAATGGACATTTATAGAGTGATAGAATAGTTTGGGTTTTAAGGGGTCTTAAGGATTATCTAGTTCCAAGCATCCTGTTATAGATAGGGACAAATTCCACTAAACCAACTGACTCAAAGCCCCATCTAACTGGTCTTGAACACATCCAGTCAAGTAGCATCCATAGCTTCTCTGGATAATCTGTTTCAGTGCCTCACCAACCTCAATGTCAGAATGTCCTCTTTGTACCTGATCTAAAGGTACCCGCCTTCCTTTTAAAGTTATTTCTCCTTGTCCTATCACTACATGCCCATGTGGAAAGTGCCTCCTCTAATCTCTTTTAAGACCCATTTGTGTGCTGGAAGGCTGAAATTAGGCCTCCCTGGAGCTTTTTCTTCTCTGAACTGAACAGCGTCATCTCTTTCAGCCCATCTTCATAGGAGAGATGCTTCAAGGCACTCCTCTGGGCTTCCTCCAACAGGTACGTATTTCTTATGTTGAGGGCCTCAGAGCTGGATGCAATGCTCCAGATGAGACCTCAAGAGAGTTGAATACAGGGCAGAATCAAATCCCTCAACATTCGGGTCATTCTGCTTTTGATACAGCTCAGGGTTTTCTGTGTGAGCTGTGAGTACACATTACTAGGTCCTGTGACTCTTTGCAACAATCCATGCTCCCAAGTCCTTCTCTTTAGGGCTGCTCTCAATCCATTCTCTGCCCATCCTGTATCTGTGATTGGAATTAGCCTGGATAACATGCAAGACCTTGCACCTGGCCTTGATAAACCTAATGAAGTTCATACAATCCCACTTGTAGGGCCTGTCAATGTCCCTCTGGGTAATGTCCCTCCCTTCTCTTCTTTACGTTGATCACACCACACAGCTTGGAATCATGGGCAAACCTGCTGAGAGTGCAGCAGATCTCACTGTCTATGCTGGTGACAAAGATGTCACACAATGCCAGTCCCAACACTGACCCCTGAGAGACACCACTCCTCACTGGTCTCCACCTGGACATCAAGCTCTTGACTTCCACGCTTTGAGTTTCAATTCCTTACCCACTGAGTGGTCCATCTAATCCATGCCTTAGAGACAGGGATGTTGTCCAGGAAAGTGCCAAATGCTTTACACAAATCCAGGTAGATGACATCTGTTACTCTTGCCTCATCCAACAAGTCTGTAAGCTTGTCATAGAAATTCGCTACATTTGTTGGACACAAATTGCCATTAGAGAAGCCATGTCAGCTGTCATGAATCACCTCCTTATTTTCCAGGTGTCTTAGTATGAGATTCCAGGAGGATCTGCTCCATGATCTTGCCTGCACCAAGGTGAATCTGACTGATCTATTGTTCCTTAATGCTTCCTTTTTCCTCTTATTAAAAAATGGGGTTATGTTTCCCTTTTTCCCTCAGTGGGAACTTCACCTGACCTCTACAACATCTCAGTATAACAGACAGTGGCTTAGCAACTTCATCCACCAGTTTCCTCAAGACCCAAGGATGAGTCTCATCAGGGCTCAAGGACTTGTATACCTTTGGGGTCCTGAGATATTCTAGAACTTTATCTTCTACAATTGGCAGTTCTTCATTCTCCCAGTTACTATTTTTTCTTTCTGCAACTTGAGTGTTATGGCTGCTGCACTTTCTAGTAAAGACTAAGGAAAAAAATCACTGAGTATCTCAGCCTTTTCCATATCTCAGGTAACTAGGTATTTTGTTTTGTTCTGGAGAGGGTTCTGTCTCACTAAATACATTGTTGTCTATATATGTGATAGATCTACAGACTAATATCATCACATGACCCTGAATGATTCACTACACCTATAACCAACAACCTAGGACTTACATGGGCATCACTAACACAGAATGAGTCTTGAAACAACCCTTGAAAGACTCTGTTAAAAATGAAAAGAAGATGGTTATGTCTCCTCAGAGTGGGGTGACAAGTTTGTGTTGAAGCTGAGAGAGAGCCTAGCACCTGTACTCTCTCCCAATTCTGTGTCTTAGATTAAATGTGCTACCCATTTCCAAAACATTTAGAATCAAAGTAAACAGCTGTGGAAAATTACTGAATATACTTTTTTTAACCAGATGGCTAAAGCACCCCCCTCTCTCATTTGCTGTAAGCGATACTTAGATTAACAAGATATTTATTATGAAACAAATTTTCCTCCCTGAAAAATCATTACATAAGATGTATAATAGCATTTTGAATTAATTCTCTGTCACCAAGGGTGGTATCATTTTCCACATATTAAAAGGGACAGTGTTAAGGTTACGCTTTTTCCTTTAAGTATATTTATTTACTTATCATTTTTTTCCTCTCTTTTTTTATTTCTTCATGTCTCTTTACTGTTTGAAAATAGAAGACTGATCTTATTTTTCTCAGTACTGGAATTTAGAATTCAAAATAATTTATAGTGTTTTACAACTAATTTTACAGGACTGTCAGAAACAATCAAGTGTTGTGTAAAGATACTTAAGAAAGGCAATTTGATTTTAGAAGCATAAAGTACTTATATTTATTTCTCAGTATGAAGTTGGGTGGGCTTTGGATTGATATGACCATTAAATACCCCAAGAAAGGGTATTTAGCCCTATTTTGCCCGGTTCAGAAGCTGATGAAATTAGGTTAGTGACTTTTCTCAGTCTCTGCATGCACTTGCTCCTGCTCTTGCATGAATGTATGAGCAGAAACAGCAGCTTTTTACTGATTATTTGTTCCTTCAGTGCTTACATTATCTACACAGAAAAATAAGATATTTTCACGCTCTTTCCTTGCTAGACAGCAGCAATAAAATGCATATGAATGCAGATAGAAGTAGTGAGTCCTAAGATTATATTAGTTTCCTATTTCTTCACCAAATGCCATGGTTTCTTTACTATTAGACAACTGACTGGTTTATGTTGGCTCCTCATAGCACTCAGATTTTTTTTTTGCCATTTACATTATGTAAAAAGACTATATTATGAGCTTGTGCAGAAGTCTATACCAGTGTGATACAAAAAATACACCCTAACTGTCTGTAGGAATCTTTGTGTGACAATGAGTCATACTTCTTCCCACTACCTTCTTTAAGGGAAATGCCACAACAATTTTTCATTACATGTGTTATAACTAATGATAATTTATTATCAGCAACTATTTAAATATGGACAAATTTATAACAAAGATTGGGTCATTCATCCATGTCTGTGTGTACACCCAGAAATTACCTACACAATTATAAATCTAAATATTTGGTATAAAATTAGAAAATACGAAATCAGCTCAGCTGATATCATCCATAGATGCATCACATAGATTCATATACATATATTATCCATATAAACTATATTTTACCAGTTCACACCTGCTTTTATAGAAGGCTTTCCCAAGATTCAGTAATTTAATTTAGGTTGTTCTTTTATAATGGCAAAGTCTATTTTATCTTATGCTAAGTAGTTTCTATAAAAGGCTATTCAAATTATTCTTACTGTCATTACTCAGTGCTTGTAGGCATATTGACTTTGCTCTCAGTGGGATAAGTGGAACTTCACCTAGCATATTTTGGATTTTTAACATAACAGGTTTTTCCCTAATACTTGTCCTTTGGTTTTCTTCCCTAACCTACTTATACAGTTTTGAAAGGAGAAAGTCTGTTCAGTTTCTTGTATATGATGCAGGAGAGTTATTCTTAAATCAGGGAACAATTAGACAGCTAGCATTATAGAGTAGTCTCTTCATCAATTTAATATAAGGAAGGTGAGGTACATATTTCCCATTTTCAAGATCTTAAAACATTTTAACATGTTTCTTTTTTCTATTCTTATGGAAACAACTTAGAAGAGCAGAAGAGAAATGAAAGCATCTCAAATTATTTAAGAAAATTAAATGGCTTGGGATTTACAAAGTGCTGTGCCAACACCTTCATTACATGTTCTCAGATTTAGAGCCACCTGGAGTGGGCATCAAACATGAAAAAGAACTGGGCAAAAGCTAACAGTGTCACATTTGAAAGCTTTCTAGTGTATAACTGTGACTCTGTAACTGCTCAAAGACAATTCAGGTGATCCATATTTTTGTCTTCTTTATGAACAAACAGCTTATGAACTTATGAATCAGGCACTGGTCTCACTTCTCTACCTGTTATCTTCCCTGATCCCAGCAGTGTTTAAAGGTAGCCTGTGAAGACAAACATGATGGTACAACAGGGTTAACCTGGCCCCCAGTTAGGATATTTTGAAGGCCCTGAGCAAAGACAATAAGCATATTTGTCTATATTATCCTCAGTATTCCAGATAGGGAAGCAAAAAGGAGAGTAGCCTAGACTCTTCCACATCTCACTGTGAAGCAATGTCAAATACTAATGTGTGGTTCAGAGCAAATGAAATGTAAAGTTCCTAAAGAAGCTGTCATAAAATTACTTTGTTATACTAGTGCTTTATGCCAGCACTTGGATCAAAGGTGTTGAAAAGTCAGAAATAACTAGGATGTGATTCTACACAAAGTATTCTGTGTCAAAAGACAAGAGAAAAAAAAAGAAATTGCTGTGTCTTCAGAAAGAAGTAATCATTTCTTTTGAAAGAAGGAGAGGCCAAGCTCATGCAAAAACACAAAAGCCAAAATGTAAAGCAAAGTAAACATAAAACAAAACAATCAGATAAACAATAATTGTAAAAAAATTATATGGATTTTCTACAAACACATTCTGCAAGCAGCTTATCAAAATATTTTAAATGCAAAAAATGTCTACATCAACACAAAGAGACAGGACACACTCTGTCTGTGAAGACAGGTGCCATAACAGATCCCCTATCCATATGGTTTATACTCTTTTTTCATTCCAGAAAATGAAGGAATTATTCATATGGGTGTTAATAACAGCCTTGACCTATGTGTGCCCCCTCTACACCTGAGTTTGCTTGAGAGGATGCTTTATACTCTAGCAAAAGCTATGTATCAAGAAGCATTTGAGCAACAAAGCAGTCTGATATTTTGTGCAAACCAGCCTCCAGTCCTGCCCAGTTTATTAGTATAAATATAGTCAAAAGGACCATTTCCATCTTTCAGCTAAGTGTAACAAATTCTATTTTAACACTTCAGCATTTTTCCCCAGAGATGTACAGTTTCTATTTTGAGTCTTCCACAGCAGAAAAGTCATCTAGATGTTTTATTAGGAATGAAGTAGAAGCAGAGTGTATCAATGTATCAAGTTTCTGCTGCTATGGAAGATGCATAAGAGTCCTCAAGTCAATGACTATTCCAACATTCTTTGATTGTGTTAGAATGAAATAGATCTAATTAATGCATGCTGGAAAAAAAGCTTTTTGAAGCCAGACTTTTCTTCTGGTGAAAGACAAAAAAAAGAGAAAGAGACAAGAGAACAGAAAATGGATTGTGATCACAAATATAAATTAAATCCTTATGTCAGTAGCATAACTAAACAAGACTTTATTCTTCTTTCCAGAAAGAAGATGATTTTCTATGTGATGATATCAGATAAAAATTCACAACTTAAAAGTTATAGATGTATCTTAAGAACTGTTCTGACTGGCTTAATATTTAGGAAGAGGCATCTCAGTGATAGTTGAACAAGGCAATGTAAAATAAAACATGTAACAGACATATTCAACTCTTTAAATATTATATCAGACACTGGACTTTAATCATCTATTTTCTAGGGAATATGGCAAGTTAAAAGAAATATATGTTATTCTACAGGAAAATGAAACAAAGCAGAGAAACAAACAAACAAGAAAAAAACCCCCACCCCAATACCACCAACTAAAAAACAAGCCCAACAAAAAAACCCCCAAAACACCAAAATCCCATACTATACTTTCCTTCAAAGCTTTATGTGAAAAAAGAAAGTTAGTGTGAGTGTATGTAAAAAAAAAAAAAAGAAAACTTCCAGAGTACTCTTATTTTTTGAGCACTTGACATAATCTTGATGAGAGTAATCTCTATATTTCTGTGTTTATTTAATTTATTTTTTGTGATATAATAGTGGAATAATACTGAAATTCAGCTATAGCAAAATTCAATAGAAATAAAAATCTAAGAGAACAGTAAAGTTCTTTTGTAGAACAGAATAGTATAAATGCTATCAACCATAATTACTTTATTTTGTTTTTAAATAAATCCTTTTCATATAATGCTTGGAATTCTGAATATGTTATTTCACAGTACTAACATCTGCAGAATGGGAAGGCAAGCTGTGTTTTTCTTGAAAGTAAAAGGGTAGTTTTGAAGATGAGAAATGAATTTTGATTACTTTTTTTTTCCAGTACTGTCCTAGCTACAGAGGTCAGGAGATATTTCTAGTCTTTTTCAAAGACTTTTCAAAAAATTTATGCCCCATGGAATTTATCATCAAAGGGCTAAACCATGACTGTTCTAGATAGTCAAGGTGAAGGAATGGTGTTAACTGATTTTCACAGAGGAAATGTAGTATCATACCTCACCAAGGCTGAAGGGGTTTTGAAAAGAAAATCCTTTTAGTGATGCAGAATTCTGTCTTTGCAGTGCGAATCTTTTATTTCATCTGACAGAAATAAAAGCAACGTCTTCTGCAGGTTCCATGTGGACACTAGATCACAGAAATCATAAGCCATTTCATTTCTTATACATTTAAGCATTTTGTTCATTATAAAAATAAGATACATGAGAATTTCTCCTTCAGCAAAAAAGTATGCCTTAAAAGAAAATTATTTTACTGACTGAGTGTAGACACTGAAAAAAACACAGATATTAGAAGCACAGGATCATAAAGGTGGAAAAGGCCTCCAAGATCATTAAGACCAGACTTTGAATAGCACCATGCTAAATAAACCATAGTACAGGGTGTCCCATCCAGTCACGAACAACTCCAGAGATGGTGGCTCCACCACTCCCCTTAACAGCTGATTCCAATGCCTAACTACTATTTCACTGAAGAAATTCTTCCTGATCTCCAACCTGAATGTCCTCTGGCACAACTTAAGGTCATTTCCTCTTGTCTTGTTGCTTGTTACCTGGGAGAAGAGGATGCCCCTTTCTTGGCAACAGCTTCCTTTCGGATAGTTGCAGAGAATGTGGCTCACCCTTGAGACACCTCCAGGTTAAACACTCCAGTACCCTCAGTCATGTGACTTAGTTTCTAGAACCTTCTGCAGCTTCACTGCCTTTCTCCAGATACACTCCAGCACCTCAATGTCTTTCTTATCATGAAGCATCATTGTAGAGATGGCTACAACACTCAGAATGCTTCAGTAAGGCTTCAGAGGGCTTCAAGCATCATCGCCTTGTTATCTAAAAGTCTTTCATACCTTTCCTATGCAGCTTCCCATGGGCAGCTCCACACAGCTCTGGCTCTTTCTCTCTTTTACTCCTCCTTCTGCAGTTCCAGCTCGCTGCTTCCTGTCCCTGGCACGGCCACCTAACCCTGTCTGTCCCTCATACAGTGGCTCACTTTACCTGTCCCTTGCCCCACCTCCTAGCCTTCCTGCTCACAGCACAGCCAGCAGACTCCAACTGACTCTCTACCAACTCACTCACTCTTTATCACACCCAGAGCTGGGAGGGCAAGGCTGTTCCCACTCTTTGGTGATTAACACAGCTGCAATGTATCAGGGGCAGGATTGCCTTTAGCACTATCTCTAGCTGTCTTCCCACAATGAAGGGCCCAAAACTGAGTACAGGATTTGAGGTGTGGCCTCAGCAGTGCCGAGTACAGGTGTGCAGCCACTGCCCTGCTTCTGCTGGCCACACTATTGCTGATATAGGCCAGGATGGCACTGGCTTCTTGGCCACCTGGATACATGTCCAGCCACTGCTGCCTGTCACACTTGTGTCCTTTCCTGCTGGGCAGTTTCCAGCCTCTTGCTCCCAGCCTGTAGTGCTACATGGGGTTATTGTGACCCAGCTGCAGGAGACAACACTTCAACTTACTGAACCTCACAATGTCAGCCTTGGTCCATTTATCCAGCCTGCCCAGATCTCTCCTCAGGGCCTTCCTACCTACTAGAAAGTAAACCCCCTCCCCCAATTTAGTGTCATCTGTGAACTGTTCCAGTTTTTTCTTTAACTTTTTTAAAAATGAAATTATAAATCATAAAATTACCCCCTAAGGTGTTTTAAAAATGGAAAATTCATCAGTGAAGCATCTCTCTTCTACAGCTAAATAATTCCCCAAAACAAAACTAGAAATCTGGTTTTTTGAAGTCGATGTGTAATGACTGTCTTTCACCAGTATGTAAATGAAGTTTTCCTATCCAATCCAATTTCATTTATGTCACCTCTTGTAATAGTTCAAGCTGATTAATACTAACAGAATGAAGGTTAATTATCCTTAAAAATGCATACTGCTCTTTCCCTCCACTCTGAAAGCAGGACAGAGTTTTAAATTGTATATGTTTCCATGGTCTATTTCTAGGACGTCTCCTAGTAAATTGATTCAGAAGGCAGCTGCAGTCCAAAAGTAGCAACTGATGAAACATCTGAGAGATACCTCTTCTTGCAGGTGTTCAATTAATGTTTTCCTTTCCTTACTGTTGAAAAACAGTTTTCTCTTGCAAACAAACCGTGATCAAAAGTTGGTTCTGAAAAAGGATTCTGAGGGCTCTGAATCTACATTTATTAAAACACAAAAACCAAAATCACATTATTTCCAAAGCAAGTGATATTACTCTCACAAATAAGTTTCGATATTACTTCATATTGAACACCTACTAAAATCTATCACTGTAAGAACCTGTCATTACCATTCATTAAAACCTTGAAATCTCATTTAACATTTATGCTTTGTAACAATTTAGCCCTTTAATTTGTGTGATAACAAATTCTGAAGCACAGTTTCACCAAAAAAAAAAAAAAAAAAAGGTTGTGTAAGGATTTTTATAAAGTAAAAATTATATGTGGAATTTATTTCTGAGATTGCACTGTCCACGAGTATTTGGATAATCACTGAATATAGTGAAACAGACTTGAATCCCAAAAGTATTCTTTTATTTGGTGGAATTATCATGCCCGTATAACATAACATTTCTGATTTGTTATTTCTTAGGCATTGATAATTTTCTGCTTAAAATATTATTCATCACTTAAGAGATCAGTGGTACTTATTTAAACAATTAATCATAAATATGAGAAATACATAAGCACGCTGAACTTTCTAAAGGAGTTGCATATACAAAAATTATTTTTCTTAATGATTGCATTTAAAATTTACAAAATTTAATACAGCCATTGAAATCACAATCAGCCTGTGAACACCATTTACACAGAAAAGGATTGTGTATATTTCAACATGCTGTTGAAAGAGAAAATTCAGGTTATCTAGACAATGTTGTAAACTCTTAATCAAAGAAGCACTTTTCAATCTATTTATCTGAGAGTTCTACTAGAGTACACTGTCCAGTTAATGCAAGATTATACTTTGCTTTACTTTTTCCAATTCTAATGAAATACAAACTTGGTACACCTCTTACTCTTGGGAGAATATTACTGTTGATTCTGATATTTCTGATAGTAGCACTTCTTTTCTACTTCTGTAATAAAAATTTTCTCTTTGTTTTGGGTACTTAAGATCTTTGTAAATCAGGCCAGAAACAATATAAATATGATATTTTTGCTATCCTTTTGGTCAGCATTTAAACATCTGAAATGAACAAATAAGGCCTGGAATTCTGGTGAAATGTTCAGCAGAGCAGTAAGGCAGGCTGTAGACCACATTTTACTATGAATGAAATTTATCTTCTTGGAAGGTTTCCTCATTTTGAAGGAGTAAACATAGAAGTATAATCCATTAAACTGTCTTATTTGATTAAAATCTCAGCAACACTTGAAATTTTATAATCAGAATGTATGAAAATTTCATTAATACATAGATAAATATACATGTACATATTTAAGTCCTGATGATCTTTGCTTAGGGTAGATTCATAAATAGCATTATGAAATAATATGTTTAGATGACTCTTAGGCATAAACAAGACAGTTAATTTTGTGAATTAGAAAGAAAAAGTGTAAAAATTTTAAACCAATATTATCAGATTTTTTTGAGTATTTATTATGCTCGTCATATTGCTTTTATGATACACACTTTGTATCAACTAAAGGGAATTGTTTTATTACCTTCCAGGAAGCCTGGAACTGCAATTCTTAAATAAATGGTGACTGGAATATTAAGATATTAACACGAAAAATAAAAACACATTCTTCTTTTAGTAATAATCAAGCTGATTTAAATAACATTTTCTGGAAAATAAATTTAATTTTAATATCTAAGCACAAATGTAAACAAATTTTTATGCAAGCACAATGAAAGGAGGCAGTGCTGAGGCAGCTCTATGGGTGTACTATGGCATATAATTTGAACAATGCGGCTGCCTGGGTCTATTTCCTTAGCATATGGTAAAAATGAAGTTATACAGTCTGTGTTTTAAGAGAAGTTAAGGATAATTTGAATCTGATACGGTGTAGGTATGTGCACAGCTACTGAACTCCTCAGAAACATAAAATGATAATTTGCTTTATTTATTTAATGCAGAGTTACTGTAGATTGTAAAAATGTTCTTTAACAGTAGTAGCTTCATTGCACCTGTTCCTTATCTATTCCAATAATTCTTTCTTCATATGCCTCTAGAGATATATAAAGGTAATGGCTTCTTTAAGGAGCTTTAAATTAATAAATTTATTTTACTTGGTGTCGATTGCTAAGGTGAGAAAATTTAGCAGTTACAGTTGGGAAATCTTGACTATTAACAGAAAGAGAGTATGAAATTCACTAACTATATATGACTAAAGCCTTCCAATGTTTCAATGAGTGGTCACTGAAAATGCAAAATATGATAAATAAACACATTTCATAAAATTCTTTAACATATTTATGAAATGTCTCCATGAATTCAGTCTCTCAAGTCTGTTATTGATTTCTGCATGATATTCATGGTCTTTGTTTACACTTCGTTTCCGCATTCTTTAGCAATGTTCATGTCCAGCTGCCATTATATTATAGCTCAGAAATGGCACCTGACAAGCACTTTTCTATTTTAAGAGATGTTTGAATATTAAATTCATAGCGATGAGTAAGAAAAAAAATTGATTCAAGATATGATTGCACTCCCCCCACAGAGGAAAAGATTTCTGTGACTTCTCAAAGATCTGTTTCTGGCCTTGTCTTAGCTATGGACAATGGTGAAGCTCATTTGGTCTCCTACATCAGCTGTCAAGCTCATCCACAGGGTCCAAAGTTTATCATATCTTATAATACAAAAAATGATCCTACCTAGCAGTTAGCTGCATGTTAATATTGACTATTCAAGCATCAAACACTTGAGACCCAAAAATTCTTCTGAAAACAAAATACTTAAGATTTACATTTGTAGCTTCATAGATTGCCTTAGAAACACCAGAACTCTGTCCTTTTAAAACCTGGATGAAGTGGATGCCTTTTTGTTCACATGCCCATATTCTGGGGAAGATTGTGTTCTTATTGTTATACCTGTTATTATCTGAAGAGAAAACTGGTGTTGTCAATAGGAAGAGCACACCAAATAGGCAATATACAATGAATGGAGAAAAGAGCATGTAGGCCTGAGTGAAAACACAAGCAATGTTTCTTTATCTGTTGTATGAAGCTGTAATTACAACACTTGGTGACCTATGATTTTTTTTGAAATTCCTAATTATATTCTCTCGTGAAATTCTTGTCAGTTATTTGAAGGTACATCTATACTGCTGGGCATTTAGAACAGCTCTGTATGGAAGTACAGTCAAATATAAATGTAAAATGCTGTCTGCAGAAGGCAGGAGGAATAGATTCTATTATTACCTTCAAATAGTAGTCTATGAGCCAATGTACAAGTAAAGCTCAAGTGAACTGAACAATGTACTCCATGTCAATATTTTCAAGGACCCTCTATATTTCTTCTGCAGGGAACAAAGGGGTTTTATTCTGTTCATAATGTAAACTTTATGTTTCAGATTTTATTTGCATAACAATGAATCCTCATCCTATCTGCTCATCGAAAATTGTTTTTTTTGTTTATGACTTTCTCTTCAGTAGGAAGAAGTATCAATTCATTATTCACTAAATAAAGACTCGTTAAAAAAAAAAAAAAGAGAAAAGAAACCAACTATGTTGTGTCTTTAATTTAAAACCTGCTTGAGGGCCCTATGGGGTATATTAAATCTGTCTCATTGCCATATATCTTAGTGTACATTTTGCTTGAAACCAGGTGTTTTGTATATTGAACTTTTTAACACTGCAGGGAGGTAAGTATTCACAGCTGGAGTTTTATGCTTCACACATTTTCATGTTTCAGAACAAGGAGCAACCCCTAGGAAAAACTCCTCCAGCATGAAAAGAGGCAGAACAAAGCCTGTCTGTATCTGGTGGCAGGACATGGATATGATGAAGTCACAGATCTAGGACCTGCATATAAAATAGATGCTGGTATAACCAAGACAAAAAGTTGCAAGCAATTGAAGTGTATAGATTGCAGAAAAATCCCACTATATGAGGTTGTTAGTGTGGAAAAGAGATGCAAAACAGATTCAAAGAAGCATGAACAGTTTTTGGAACAGACAAAAATTAAGACTTGTACTTTTAAACAACATTTGAAGGCTGTCATGTTTACTGAGTTGCCAGTTTAACATTTATACTTTGTGTATGTTATTACTCCAAAATTTACAAATCAGTCTTTTTGCAGTGAGAATATTTTGAAAATTATTTTTGACACATAAAATATGAAATGAGTAAATTCATAAAAAGTAGTAGTTTGAGAGATTAGCACTTCTCTTTCCCTCATGCTGACAAGGAAGAACATTGCTTTAGTTCTCCAAGTGATTTAACTTTATCAAAAGAGAAAGAAAACTCAAACTTATAGGGGCAGCTTGTCCTGTGAAATCATTTTAGCAAAACAAAAATGAACTTCCAGAAGAGGAAAAAAATCTATATGCCATTAACATGAAAGTTTGAAGTTGTTTATTTGATAATTGAATTTCAGTTTTTAGTCTACTGGAGAATAATTTCAAGAGACACAGAAACTTATTAATACAGGAAATTTTATANAGAAGAAGACTTGGAGTACAAAAATTTTTATATATATATATATATATATATATATATATATTCCTTATTAGTATAGGAAATGTGCAAGGTTTGGGGCTTAAACAGAGCATAAGACATTTCCACATCTGTATTTTGATCACTAAACAAGTTTATAATCCTTTACCTAGTCAGCCAATAGAAAGATTAATTTCCTGCAAAAATTAAGAAGGATTTTTTTTTTTCTGTGTTCTTTGTAGTAACAGCTTCTGGTAACAGAAATTAAGCTACAGCCACAGGGTGACATTGCACTGGTTAACTCAAAGGATATCCCTGAAATGATAAAAAAAAGACAGAGAAATAATGTTGTATGAGTACCTGGAACAGCTGAACAGCACAGAATAGTCTGTATTAACACTAAAAAGCTACCTGATCTGATAGAAAGTGTAATTAATGGATCTCTTACAACTTCAAAATACACAAAATAGTAAGTGCATATTGGTAATATAAATTATTACAGTAATGGTGAGTCGGATCCTTTGGCCTCTTGCTGAGGTCAGGTATGGTCACATTTTAGTGCAAAACTACATTTTAAAGTTTTGGGTTGTTTTGTCTGTTTGTTTGGTTGGTTGTTTAGGGTTTTTTTATTATGAAGTTGTGTTTTCACCCTTCCTTCAGGCCTAAACCAAAGACTACTACAGTCCATAAGATTGACACCTGGTCTTGTCTCTCCAGACATACTACAATACTCCAGGCATATTTTGTCACTACTATTTGTGACATTATATCTGTGCCAGCTCCACTGTGGAAATCCCTCTGTTGGCAGTATTTCATAGCTTTTCTTCCTTCCGTGGGTGTTGCAGGCACAGTGGGGAGCATATGCAGGGCAGGGAGAGAGCAAGCACAATGATAACCATAATGATAAATTGTTATCTGTGGTCAATATTATTACTACTTATGCCACAAATGATTTATTGCATGCAATATTCTATACAAAACGAGCTCTTAAAAACAGAAGGGGAGAGTGGACAATAAACAAAATTATAATCTTATGCAACAAGAAAGGCAAACAAGGTAAAAAACTAATCTTGACTCATTATACTGGAGATAAATTTTGGTCCAGACAGAAAAGCACTTTTGAAGTACCTTGCTGTAGACTTAGAGATCGCGAAAAATACAGTAAAGTGATGAATTAGATGACATCTTTGAACAACACTTTAAAAATAATAAAGACAAATGAAAGAACTCCCTCAGTGTTTTCATTGTTTGAAGGGGTTTTATGATGCATATTTTATATAAGCTTTCCTTCCATTTTTCCTATGAGAGGATTTTATATTAGGCTTAAAAAATATGTAAGATGTTAATAAAATCCACTCTGCTGCTAGATTTTCTATTCTGCTTAGAGTAAACATCTGTCTTACAGGGAGTCCTAAGGTTTTGGTCAAAACTTGGGGATGTGTGAGTTATTGTAACTCATTGTCACAAATATCACTACTTTTTCCTTGCCTGTCCCTGGTTTTGAAAATTGTTATTTTGCTTTCAAGCCTCAGAGGTGCTCCTTGAGCAAAACCTATGTCCTTAGGTTGCAGCAGGAGCTCATGTGTTTATATGTGCACATGTGGGCTTGTGTTTGTGTATGTGCATTGGAGAGTGTCAGAGGGAACGGATTTCACCTAGAATTAAGTAACCTGTGTTATAATAATCTAGTACTTTAATAATCTATAATTCTTTCTCCAAGTAAAAACTTCTACACATTTTCCTCCATATATGTTTATCTGAAAAAAGTGTGCATGAACAAACCCTACTTAATTTAGGGAGAGAACTGAATCACTGTGTGCTTCAGATATATAGATTTAAATTTAAAATAATTGCATTGGCTTCAGAAGGCTTATTCTTGATTGACACTACTGAAAGTGAGGGCAGCATCTAGTCTCAAAATTTTTGACAGCAATTTATTACTCCAAAGTTACTTATCTTACAGTGATTGTCCTTTCAAAAATACCTTTATTTTGATTCATTACCCTTTAAAAACCATTCTTGGGATCTATATTCTCAATGCAGATTTCAGTAAATTGTGAGGAAGTATTAATGAACTCAAATATACTTGAAGCTGTGGTATAT
The DNA here is from genome assembly GCA_013400435.1 of Pycnonotus jocosus. Taxonomy (NCBI): domain Eukaryota; kingdom Metazoa; phylum Chordata; class Aves; order Passeriformes; family Pycnonotidae; genus Pycnonotus; species Pycnonotus jocosus. The sequence continues at coordinate 27,489 of VWYP01020128.1, read as the reverse complement.
TACATTTGACTGATTCATGTAAACAAGCCTCTTGGAGCAAAAATTACACACTGATGGATACTTAAAATGATTCATAGCAGTAAATAAAACTGCTCCTTTCTGACACAGGTTCAGCTCATTAAGTCTCCAGTGGTCATGTTTCTGTGGCAGAAGTGATACTCTATGTAACAATTACCAATTACTTTGGTAAATATAGTTGGTCTGTACAAGAGGACAGCCTCATCTACATAAGACAATGAAGCATTTCCCTGGCATCTGACCCAGAGTGCTTTGCATGTGGTTTTCCTAAAAAATAAATGGCTGAAGAGTGCAAGGAGAACCATTTAATAGACACTGCACATTCTCTGTTAAAAATCTTCGAACATAAGAGCTGCTGTCAATCACCTTCCACTGAGTTAGATCTTACCCAGATAAAATGTCTAGAGTGCTAAAATCTTCTTCAACTACTTTTGCACATGGAAAGATGATTCCAGATCTGTCTGTATGAATGTTGGATGGTTGCCATACTTATGTAGCTACTGTAACTGCCAATATTTAATTTTCTTTTAGCTTTATACAGAAAGAGAAAGAAGGGTGGAGGTCTGTGGAAAATGAGAGATCTGAATGTTTTAAAAAGATAAATATATTTAAAAATCCAAAGATGGTGCTAATTATAAAAAAATATAATTACAATCCATTTTGGCAACAACATGCTTGTTTCTCTAACCATTTTTGTCATCTCAGTCAAAGATAGATTAAAATTTAGCTGCAGTTTCTTTGTTTAACTGTATTTTTTATGCCTACTTCATTTTCTGGGGAAGGAAAAGTGACATACATAGTTCAGAGGGAGAGCCTGACGCCTTTGTATCATTGTGTTCCTGGAATTTAGGATTTCCATTTCTGAATAAGGAATATTTCACCCCTGGTGAAATCACTGTAGCTGAATGACATTGCTTGATAAAGGCCAGAAAGACAGAATTTTAATAAGCACTGAACTGCAGCTCTAAAATAACTTAGTGTGAAGTTTTACATATGTTTACAATGCTCATTACCCTACATACAAATTTCAAAACAAGACAGACTGTTTACAATGCCTGTAATCAGCTTGGTGTCTTGTAGCTGGAGTACTGCAAGGAATGAGACAATGAAAGCACCCAACAGAAGGGCCCTTCAACATAATCTGTTAACTACAGTTTGTACCAGACCTTGGTAGGAATGGGAGGCCCCTGGCTAATCTTTTTTACTTGGCTAAGTGGTTCTAGGCACAGAGTTCACAATAAAATAATAAAAGCTCAAGGGGCCCTTCAAAACAGCATATATTCAGTGCTGAGTCTCCTTATAAAAGAGTGAAGGTCAACACTAGATTGTAATGTTCTCATGTTTGCATACAATGATTTTTTTTCTTTTTATGCATTTGACAGTGAAGCAGTGGAGATTTTTATTTCACTGTTTTATAATGCTGGCATTTAAAAGATACATATTGATTTTGTATCATTAAATATTGTAGTGAAATTTTAGTCTAAAAAACTTTCTAAAAAGTCTAAAAAGATTAGATTTATGTTTGGAACTTCAGACATGCAAAAAGGTCTTAATAGATTAAATTTTCTCTACTTTTTCTGCATAATCCTGATGCTGATTACGTTTTTAATGTCTTTTATCTCATGGTGGTTGGAAATATAAAATTTCAATTTTAAATTTCTGATAATCCATTCAGTTTTATCATAGATACTCAATACAGTATGTATGGAGATGGCTGAAATTTTCATGTGTACCTTTCTAGTCTGAAAAATAATAATGTGAAAACACCTTTCATATGCTCCTTCCTTTCTTATAATTACAAAATTATAGGCCAAAATCTCTGCTTGTGAAGATCAACCTACATATACTGATGCCAATGGAACTCTATTGATTTACAGCAGCTGGTGATTTGTGTCAGTGTCTCTTATACCCATAGTTACAATAGGCTTTGCTGTAATCATAACAGGCAGTATTTGTCCAATTAAGCCAACATCTGGTGTAATGCAAAGACTAGAGTAGTAGTTAAGTTTTTTCTCTCTCTTTTTCTTTTAAATCTTTGTTAGATGGTTTTGTTTCTTTAAAAATACAGGGTAAGATTGCTATAAATGCAATCTACTAGTTTTTCACACATTCTAGTTAAAATGGAACTGTTCTCCACATTTCCTTACTTTGTCTTGCAGACACCATTAGGGCCATTCTACTCAAGAGGTTTAGGATGAGTCAACCTGCCCTGGAACACTGCTAAGGAGAACATTTGCCCAGAAATACTATCTCCCTCTCCTCACATAGGTGAGCTGTGAAGCTACTTGGTGTGCTCAAAGCTAAATGCAATAGTCTTTCCTGACAGGAATGCCATCCCAATCACAAAATCCTGATGCCTCAAAAATGAAGGAAGAACAGGAATGTATAGTTTTTCTATGATCCATTGAAAAGGAGTGAAGAGCAATAAAATAACTAATTAAATAAAACACCAATAAAAATAATGAAATCACAAGGTTTTTGAAATAAGGATATTATTTGGTTGTGTATTCTTTGTTTTTCTGATAGCTAGAAATATAGTTTTGTCATGAAATGGCTGTCCTGTATAGAAAATAATTTTAAGAAACATGAAGGGAACAGTAATGAAAAGCAATTTATTACTAGTAGGATTACCACTAACTTTAAAAAGTATTCCATGTGGAATATAGATTAATATGTAGAATATGTTTTATTAACTTTATTATCAGACTTTCTAGAAAGTAAAAATATAAATGCATTTTTTGATGTTAGTAATGAATAAAAATTAAGGATGAAAATGAATGATTCAGAGGATTTCAATTTCTTTCATTTGCATGAAGAACAATCCACTGAAAAATAGTGATCTTCAAGAATAAAAGGACAGAGAAAAATAATTAATTTGCTTTCTAAATCCTCATGTTCCAAAGTCTGTCAATATCCCAAATAATTAGTCCAAGCGTTTGTGCTTTATGGTCATGCTTTAGTAATTTATTTCCATGTAAAATGTAGCTAAAGAAAGCTAAGTTTTGTCTTTTTGTGAGACAAAAATCTCCATATATATAAAACAGAGATGTCCACTTATTTTTCACCAGCCTGTACTGTACATTATCAGCTGTTGCAGTAAAAATCAGACATTTTTCCATTTATTGCTTAAATGCAGTTCATGGCTATGGATTTCTATTTAGCTGCAGTGGGTTTAGAAGCTGAGAAATGATCATTCTCACAGAGGCACTGACATTGTTATATGAGATGTGCATGAAATCATCTTTTTTGGTGTGACTACTTTATTAGGGAAGAATGCAAGAGCATCATTGTCTCACTAGGGCATTTTTTTTGTCATTGAAGGACCTTGAAATGAAATAGACCTCCTATGGTTAGATACATCTGCATGTATGTAAAAAATTACACTCAGATTTTCACCAGATTACATACAGGGTCAGTCTAATTAAGAGCAACAGCATAGATTGTAAAATTCATGGAATGAAAGCTGGTGGAATGTGAGCAATCCAACAGAAAAGTAGACAAGGTGGGCGATATCAAGAGAACTTGGGCAAAAAATATACAGCGTAGGACTGTATTATCTTTTTCAGGCCTCCTACACTTGCAGCTGTTGCACCAAGAAACTGATGTCAGTAGAACTTTAATTACCTTTCAAATACCCTGTATCTTTTTTTTTTACAGATTGGAAAACACTTTCCATTTCCTGAAAATATAGTTCACATTACCTTAATGAAAAAATAACCACAAACTAGCTGCTACCTAATTTTCCTTTCAGAATAGCGCCAGTAGAAGAAATACTACTAAATAAGATGTCACAGTCTAAATATTAGAGTATTTTAGAATATAGTTAAAGACCCTAAAGACTATTTTTATTATTAACCTTGAACACAAAATTGAAATATAATTTTGAATAGCCCTTCTGAACTTGATATATCCAAGAGAAAGTGTGACTATTAATTTCAAATGCAGCTTTTTCTAGATTAGACTATTTTCTTGTCTCCATTGGAATTCTTTCAATTTCATTTTGCCATTCTATCTTTCGTAATGCTTTTCCTTTAATATACTTTCCCTCCTTTCAGAACTATTTCATGGTATTCCCTTCCTACTTCCCTTTCAACTTCACAGGAAGTTGTGGTTCACTCGCTGAAATTTTAGCATTCACATGTCCCTCTGAAATCCTTTGAGCCTTGAGGGATTATTTTCCTCTCATATTCCTCCTAATTAACATCTCAATATCCTGCTGGCTTTTCTTCCCGCTACAGCCTTGGTGACATTTCTATAACCAGAGTAAAAACAGAAGAAGAAACATTTTGCTTTTATTTCTGGCATTCAATGCAAAATTAATTCAGCAAACAAGTCGGCAAACAAGTCAAACAAGTCAACTGTACACCATCTAGTGCTGGTTGGAGCATAACTTAAGAAACCAGAATGTAACTGAAGTACATTTTTTCAAATTACTTTTTTTTTTTCAAAGAAGTAATTTTTTTATTTACAAATAAGAAGTATGCTCTTTTTATTTCAGTATTGTTTTTCCTATAACAAGAATAATGTACAACATTTAAATCTGCATAGCATGTACCACTAGAGAAAAGCTGCATGAGTATATGCTACAACAGGGCAGAATAGAAAATTTGTATCTCTAGATCATATAAAGCCATTCAAAAAACATTAGACTGAAAGACTGACCAGGGAAGAGAGGTAGACCATCCTCATCTAGAAGAAAAAGATCTGTCTCTTGTAGTTTTGTCTCCTAAAAATGTCAATTTATGAATAGTAAATTATACAGAAAATTTTTCACTAGTATGTTTTAATCATTTTGTGCTCTTACATCACTACAAATCAAGACATCCTTCAGCAAAGTTTGCCGTGTTTTGTACTTCAATGAAAACTGAAGAGTAAGTAAATGAATCCAATGCAATATAAAGAGTCTGGATATTTTTTATATATTTATGCAATATTTTATATCTCTTTTAAAAAGCTCATGTGATCTGACTATTTGTCATAAATTAAGGGGTTACTCAACTTTCAGGTATTTAGAAGTTGTGACTGAGTTCATAGGATGATGCAATACACAAAACCACAGCTTTATCCTCTAAACTTCACTACTTTATTTTAGATTACCACCAATGTCACAAAAATCACTAGGAGCAGGTGCACCTATGATGAATAAAATGAAATTAATAAGGTTTTACAATTGCTATCAACAAACAGTAGTGTATAATCAGTCAATAGTATGGTATCAATCAATAATATCAATTGGTATTGTCATCCAACCAACAGCAACAGCAAATACCTAGAGGCTATTAAAAACTACTACAATTTATCATCAAGCCAACTTATCAACAATATAACTGATATGCCTATTATAGATTACTTGTATGACTATATAAAAACACAAAAATTAATTGAAATCGATTTCAAAAGGAAACAATTTCAAAAGTGAGGGACAAACTGATCCCAGAACAAGAAGACCCTTGAGGTAAAAAGGTGAGGATAGACCAAAACAATTAGATAAAAGACAGAGTGTCTCTTTAAAAATGATCCATGTCACAGAATCTGGAATCAGTCAGGCATCCCACCTAGTAAGGTCTCAGAAAGAGAAAGAGACTCATTTTTGGAAAAAAATTAAGTCCTTTTTAAAACAGCAGCATTAGAGAGTAAAGGATATCTCTCTTTGAGAACCTAATAAAAGTTGTTATTTTCTATTTCTTACCTGTAACAGAGAATAAAAGATGATGTTTGCTGTTGTTCTAGGAAAAAAATATTTTTTATGAACTGTTTTCCAGCTCCTCAGAAAATAAGTTGTTACTAGAGCTGCATGGTTTTGTGCTAAATGGTGGTATCTCAGGACCTTTGTTTCCTAGGCACCCTGTCTGCACTTCAAAGAGGCCAGCTGCACTTTTCAAGGGTGTTTCAGATTGACAGGTCTAGCTCCCAGGCTCACAATTCCAGTTCTCTGTTACTTATTTTTCAACAGACAATTTTCCCCTTCTAAGCAGGCCACATTTGTGACTGGTCACATCACCATAGTTGACTTTTTATTTGCTGATGGAATATATTTCAGAGGTACTCAAGCCTCCAATGGTTTATTTCACCCCAGAAGTATTACTTCATTGAATTTTCTTCAATGTTAGTTTTTGTTGCAATAGAAAAAAAGGACTTTCCTGGATTTCTTATGTAAACAGAAGAATTTCTATAAGGATGAATGTAATAAAAGTATGCTGAACTTTTTTTACCTAATTAACTATTACATCTGCTGCCATCCAAATCTTTGCTGTATCTCTGTTTCCCATACTGCATAGTTCAGCAAACATTTGTAATTTGTGTTCTTGATGTCCACCTTTGCTTTCATTGACAGATACACAGGACAAAGATGAGGATGATGGAATGGCCTGAAGTCTTTTTGTCTGTCCTAGCATCTCTCAAGATGTTTACAGATAGAACAGCATCAATAAATGAGAATAGTTGAGAAACTTAGTTTCAAATGACAAAACAAAACAAACCACACACACACACACACACACAAAAAAAAAAAGACAAAAAAGGGTTGGTGGTTTTTTTTTTTTGAAGGTCCAGGTTTGAGGCAAGCTGCAGACCAAGGTTTGCAGAGTACTCCCTATATAAAAGAATTTCAGTGAAAATCAGATATTTGTGGGAAGACAGAGATAGTGCTAAAGGCAATCTTGCCCCTGATACATTGCAGCTTTGGTGTTAATTACCAAAGAGTGGGAACAGCCTTGCCCTCNCCAGGGACAGGAAGCAGCGAGCTGGAACTGCAGAAGGAAGAGAGAAGGAGGAGAGAAAGAGCCAGAGCTGTGTGGAGCTGCCCATGGGAAGCTACATAGAAAAGGTATGAAAGACTTTTAGATAACAAGGTGCTGATGCTTGAAGCCCTCTGAAATTTTACTGAAACACTCTGAAGTGTCATGGCCATGTTGATAATGACAGATTTTTCTTTTAAAACATCTTTTTGAAGATACCCTTATTTCCTGTGGCTCTTGGGTCCTTAAAGAGCCCAAAAAAAGGAGGAAATCATGTCTGTTGAATGCTTCTCTTTCTACAAAGTTGACATTGAGGTAAAAAACTGTAACATTTTCTCACATTTGTCACCTCCCTTTCCCAGAAAGAATACTACGTTGTGGAAGCACCAGATTTACATTTGTCAGATACTAGGAAAAACTGTATCTTATATCCGCAAGCATAAATACAGGAGAAGATGTGAGGAAAGCTTTAGAAAACTGTCATTCTGCCAGGAGATTGAATTCTATGAGGAACAATATGCCCACCTTGCAAGTGGCAGATTGTCAAGAAAAAAACAGTCCATTTAATCAAAATATTCATACTTTCATTCCTTAATTCCTAAAATATAATTAAAATTAGAGCTATTTGTTTTTTAAGGGGGTCAATACTCTATAAATCCAAATGAAGTTGCTTGTACACCATTCTTTACAACTACACTAAATAATACATAGCACTTAATCTGTACTGAATAGATAGCAGGCTATAAACTATGATTTAGGTTCATTCTTTTTGCAGGCTAGATATGATCTAAATTTGGTTGGCTTCTCTCTGACACCTTCTGATGTATTACAACAGAATAAGTCCAGGTTCATGTCCCATATTTCCTTCATTATCTGTATACCTACAAAAAAAGTAACTTTAAAATGAAAGCAGTTCTATTTTCAGAGCAGATTAAATAGTTTTGGTAGTTAAGGTGGATAACAAGTTGCAAAAAACAGGTGTATGAAGTATTCCACAAAAACCAAATCATTATATAGCTGAGAATTAATTGTAATAGAGAATGTAAATGTTCTGTAAAGACAATCAAAAGGACTCTCTACAGAGAAGCAAAACCTCAGAAACCTCCATGACTAACCCTCAGTAAGAATTCTTGATGCAGATACTGTGTAAAAATGGGTTGAGTGAGACAGACACTGACGTTGATGATTCAGGGAAAACAATTTCTCAGAACATCCCCAGTAGTATTGAGGTAAAAAACTCTTTTAGGGGTTTTTTTTGTTGTTGTTGTTTTTGTGGGGTTGTTTTTGTGGTTTTTTGTGGGTTTGTTTTTTTTTTTTTTTTCATTTGGATGAATCCCATAGGTATCTATTCTGCTATTTAACTTTACCTTGAGAGACAAATGGAGTGGCAGAAAACACTTTTCAAAAATTTGATGTTTGCCCTGTATAAAGTGAATTAAATTTTCACTTAGATTTGTTCTGAAGAAATTACTGAAAGAAATAAATTATATATTTAGGCCTCTAACTGATTATTAGTTACTTGCATAAATTATCAGTAAAATGCACTAATTATCACTGGAAATGATACTGCATCTGAGAAAACATTATCTCACTTCTGAATTGCTGTGCCTTGTTAGATCAGAATGCCATCAGGTCTTCAGATATTAAGTCATACAGCCATGTTCCACCATTGCCATATCTGTGATGATCTTCTTTCCTATTCTCAGAACATCATCTTATAGGATGATTTTTTTTTCTTTTTTTTTAAAAAAAATTTTGTATGCGTCATAGATTTTTTAAATGGTAGACATATTATTCTAAACAAGGATATTTGTCAAAAATTTTATTGCTTCTAATTCTACAATGCTTCAATCACTTGAATGAGCATCTAAGTTTCTTTGCAGTTATATTCTCTTTAGATACTAAGAACTGCTTTTTGATCATCCACTAGCACCTTAAAAAAAGATAATTGACTATAAATTTCCAATGTGAACCTTATTGATCGTCAGGTTTTCTAAATTATGTTGGCATTTTAAAAACCATACTCTCAAAGTATGTATGTTACATTAGTTTATCTTAATCCTTTAATAAAGTGGTTAAAACCGGAACTTTCTTTCACAGATAATATAATCTCAGAGTTACTTAATGACATTTTGACAACAGTAAGAGAAGTTTGTAACTCAGTTCAGGAAGCAAAGAGCAGAAAGAGCCAAAACCTAGTTCTATATAGCGGGTTGTTGTAGTTATAATTGTGAGTCACTTTTCCCATTAAAAATTTTTCATTACTTTTTGTGTTTAGAAACAATATTGCTTGTTTACTTTTTATTTGTCCTCTGCCAGAAGTACGTGACCTTCTCATTCATTATTCCTGGTGATAAAAAAAAAGGATGACACATCCAGAAAGATATAGCACAGCTGTTCCAGCTTCAATGAGAATTTTAAAAAAGAATTATTGTTATCTAACAATAGATAACAATTGGAACAATTCAGGAAATAATATTGAGATACATGTCTAAAGAAATAAGCCTTACTACTCAGCTTCTTCAGGAAAACTGAAAATACCTTTGAAATACGGAATAATGAATATCCAAGAATTTATTAATATTAACAGCACATAAAATTAGTTTCAAAAATATTTGTGTCTCTAGTAAACATCTTTACAAAATATTTAACAGAATACATCTATTTGAACAATTTATTGTGGAGTTCTGGGAGGTTAAGATTTAAATTTTTAAACAGATTGTTACAAACAGAAATTAGGGCATTTAAAAATAACAGAGTGTGCACATGCCTATTTTTATTTCTGGATTTAAGAACTTATTCAAGTGGCAACACTGCTGAAGGCTTTTTCACCCTTTATGTGTCTATTAATTTCAATGAAATTATTGGTAGGAAAAACACGCAGGGTGCCTTAAGGTCATGGATGTAAAAAGAAAAAATCCTTTAGAAATGTAAAATGTTTGAAATAAATTTTTAAACAAATAAAATTATGTACATCAAAATAATAATTTATTCACAAATGAGACAAATAAGTTACTCTTCAGGGCATAATTTGTGATGTCATTTTAATTTAATAATTCATGTCAGGGAAAACTCAAGAAATTATGCACAGTGTACTAGAAAACAAAGAATTCTTTCAAAGACCAGTTAGTGTTATGGAATGAAATTCATTCCAGAAGAAAGGGTTAGGACCTTGGTTGAGCAAGGAATGCTCTGAATATCTACCAACATTTTGTACACAAGAATTAGAAGCTTCATGCTAAGATTCTTGGGAAATACAGCTGACAGATGAAGAGTAAATGCAAATAAAAGGCTACCCATAAAACTTCTATTTTTTTTGAACTGCCTATAACCTTTTATTGTCTTTAATTTTGTTAATAATTAATAATTATTCTTTCTGAACATTTTAAGATCATTTTGTCTGCAGTCATCATTACAGTTTCATTGTTTCTGCTCTTTGAGGACTCTCATACAAGAACCTTTTATGACATTGTCATCTTTCTTTTCTCCCATGGTGAATCTCTCTTCATGAAATAAGTATTTGCCTAAAATTGCCATTTCTAATAAGAATGATTTAATGTAAAAAGGTTAATTAGATTAGTGATGCATATCACAATCATTAATCCTCTACCCCTTTACAGTTCTTGACTTCAGTAGCCTTTTCTGATCAGTCTGTCTTCAATCATTCCATCTCCCATATAGGTAATTTCCTGGATTTCACAGTAAGTGCCTCATGTTTTATTGCCCCTCAGACTATTAAGCAGTCTCACTGTTTTCTCAAGAAAGAAAAAATCCATTATAAAATTAATCTGTTATGACTTTTCTGAGTTTTTGTCTTCCTTTTGAGTCCTCCAGGTGGTGACTTAAAGACCTGTCTTGTCTACTGCTTCCCCTCATTAAAACCGAAATGACTTCCTGATTACAAATGCACTCCTGTGGTTCCTTTTCCTTATGTATTCCTACACAGACAAATTTGTTTCAAATTTATTTGAAGAAGCTCTTCACTGGAAATATTTTTTCTCTCCATAGTATGTATTCCTCCAATTTTTCTTCCATTTCTTTATATATATGTCTATGTACATGTATGTATATTTTGATTGACCTTTTTTTTTCTCTCTAAAGTTGTGAAGAATCACCACTAAATTTTGTATTCAAGGTAAAATTTCGCATCACGTTTTTCAAACTGTTGAGTGTGTCTGGGTCTTTCTGAATGTGAGAGGACATGTTATTTCTCAAATGAGTCTGAAAGGATTTTTAATCTATCAAAAGAAGTAAAACAGCTATTTACAACAGTCACATGCATTGATTTGCTCTACTACTAAGAAGTAAGTATACTTAGATACTTTCCAGTGAAAATGTCTTGCTTAAAGATATTATTTACTGTTCCATTTCTGTATTCATTTCCAATTAAGAATTGTACATGTATGCATGCTGTAATACATCAAGGGATTTTTTCCTTCTTAGAGTTTGTATCAATCTTTATTGACATATAGTACTTAATTCCCACTTATAATTGTTTTAAGAAACGTTTCATGCCTGTGGCAATACAAGAAATTCAGGAGTAATTTTTCACTCCATCTATGTGATATATCTGAATGATAATCCTCCAAATGAATGGAAAAGTTATTTTTATGACTTGGTGTTATTTTTAGTAGGCCTTACTGATTTTTAAGACACTATCTTCACTGAAAGGGTTTTCAAGGAACCAACAAGCTGCCCAGGGAAAAGATTGAGTCACTATATTTGGAGACATTTAAAAGATGTGTAGGTGTGACATTAATTTAGTGTTGGACTTGGTAGTGTGAGAGTAACAATTGGACTCAATGATCTTGAAGGTCTTTTGCAACCTAAACATATCTATCATTCCATGAATATGTACAAGGATGTAGCGCTTATTTTATTAAATGAAATTTTGAGAGGTGCCTTTTTTGGGAAACTTGAGTTTCATGAACCTGACATCTTTGACTAAGTTGTCTATTTGCATATTTCAATTTATTATTTCAAATCATCTTAACCCTTTTTATTATTTTCTGCATTATAGTATATTCTGAAATCTACTCTGTTGCTAGATAGTGTACCTATGATAGAATATTTTATGGAAACATTTAATTATATACAATAAATGCACTCTATTAATAAGCTTTACCTGTAAGAAGTTTAAGTCCCATTCTTGAAGGAGGCTTAGCCAATTGGAAAGAGTTTCTGTGAAAGCAAAAAGTATAACTCACTAGACTGTACATGCAGTGAACATTGAATAGTAAGTGTTTAATGAGATGATCCAAAGCAAACAGCAAAGTGAGTAGTGGTCCACCTACACACTTGAGAAGGAAGGAAAGAAAGCCCTCTGCAACTTGTACAGAGGTTTTTCCAGATGATGAAAATACAGAAAATTGTCCTGGCTGTTTTTGTAACATGTTGGAGTTTTGTTTTTTAATTATTTTTCTTTTTTGTAAAAATATTTCCCTTAACTGTCCAGTACTTCATGCACAAAATTTCTTGTCAGTTTGGAATAAATATAAGCCTATTATCAGTGCCCTTCCAAGTAGATAAACTTTTACTCTCCCTTATTGTGCCAGGATCCCAGCAGGGCTCCTTTATCTTGTTCCCATCTCACAAAACCATTCTGGAACACAAGCGACAGACTTGTCCATAGAGTTCCAGGTGGAATCCAAACAATGGCACTGAGTAAGGAATTTTTTAAATCTATTTCTCTGAGGAAATACATCAGAAAATCTGTCTCTCATGTGGTATCATCATACTGTGGGGCCCAGTCACCTCACCAACCTACTTTGTCTTTGTCACATTGCCTGTAAATTATTTCAAGAAGGCATCTTATGCAACTGCTCCCTTTGATGAAAGAATAGATACTGTTGTAAGGTATTTTCACTTTCTCATCTCCAAAATTTCAAAACCATCTCTTCTTCAAACAATCTGTCCTATTAAATCATTACTCAAAGCACTAGAAAGTGATTCACAGTTCAAGCCTGAAATTTCTGATTTTTATTCAGTGCAGGTTCAACACCAAGTCTTATCTTTTGTAGATTAAAATTCTATTTAATTCTATTCTATTTAATTCTATATACTTAATATCATATTTAATTAAAATATCAAGGGCAAAATTAAGTTAAATTATGTTTAAACAGTAAAGCTCAGGAAGTGGACTCCTAAAACTGAGGTAATGCAAATATAGTGGAAAGTTCTAATCTGATAGTTTACTGTATCTGGTTTTTGCAATCATCAACTAAAAGAGAAAAGCACTGAAACTTCTGTCTGTATAATCTTAGTTTACACTGCTGTATATCCAGGGCCTTCTATTACCAATAGTTTGCATTGAACCTGTCACCTTAGTCAAGGCAACTGGAATAAAACAAGCTCGGCAATAAGGTGTTCCTGTGGTACATACTTGTTCCATGAAACTTAATGGTTCATAGGGATGAAAAATAAATATAGGCTATAGTCCACAGGGATGAAAAGTTCATAATTCTTTTACCACTAAAAAAAAGTTCTAGAAAAATCAAACTGAAAAAGACCAAACACAGATTTCAGAAGGGTAGTGAGTTACCTTTTTTCTCAGAATTGTATTATGAGGATACTGGTTAGAAATTGAATGAAATATAGTTGTTGCTACCTGGTAAGTTTTCTGTATAAGGGTGATCTTTTGTGTTCATCAGCTCCTTCATTGCTGTTATTTACCTTTATGAGAAAGAAAAGAGAATATCTTCTTCCTCCCTTGTGCTTCCCTCAGTTAATAATATTACCTCCCACAACCCACAATAAATAAATTTCTTGGGAAAGAGCAATCTACTTAGGAATGCAAGAAATGTTTTTCTTGCATTAACCTTGGTCTGGCTGATTACCTGGCTCACTTATCACAATGAACATATAGCAATAACCTAGAATAATTATTTCTGGAGTTGCCTGTAACTGCACTTCTTACTGCAGTAGTTAATGTGGGTAATTTTACAAATAATTAATTCTAGTAACAACAAGATAAAAATTACAGGTGAATTCTGGAGCAGTAATTGCTATTTGAGCATAACAATATAATCTCTTTTTTTTTACATTGTAGGAGAGTTAATTTTATTGAAAGTGGGGAAGAGAAACACAGATTTCCTTCAAATTATTGAAAGTGAGTGTTCTTGTTTTCTGGGTTCAGTTGGGCATCTTATTTGCATCCTGACTGTTGGTAGGAAACTTGACAACTTTGTTATTATACTGCACACACACATAAATAAACCAATTCATGTTTCTCAATGCTCGTATTTTCACTAAAGCAACTTTAGGTGCACAACAAGTGACAAAGGTAATGTTCAATCTTGATGAACAGGTGAAACAATGTGGAGTGTAACATCATATAGTACACTTTACCTAGACTTGAAACAAGGCCAAAGCCCATAGATCTGCATGTTGGGACACAGGGACAAGCAAAGTTCTGAAATTTCACAGTTATGATAACAATTATTAAATTTGAGGTTTTTGATCCAAGATAACTGTTGAGTCAGATTTAACCTATTTTGGGTGTTTGGAGGAATAGATATTCTATTATAAAGTTTGGGGGTTTTCCCCTGAAATTTTTTAAATTTTACTCTGAAATTAGTATTCACTTGGTAATTTTCTTTGTGACAGCACACTGTGGTAATGCTAATAGCTCTTAAAATTAATCATAAATGTTTTAATAGAAAGTACTGCAAATAACTGTAAAATAGAGCTACATTCTCTGCATTTGAATTAACTACCATTTTCTTTAAAAGCATTGGGGTCTTTTTTATTTATAAATATGCCCTCAATATCTCTTTGTTCTAAAATATGCAGAAGATGTTTCTTTACAAACATCAAACGATTAAATATTTGGTCTTTGGGGACATATTTGTAGATTGACAAAATCATTCTTAATTTACACAATTTTGAGTGCATAATTTAGCATGACATTTTTTGATTAAATTCTTGGTTATGACAAAGAAAATAAATATTTCTCATATCCCTCTTTAAAAAGTAGATAATCACTTTATTTTTCTTTTTTTTCTCCATTTAAATCTAAGTTATTATTGTTCTCCCATTAATCCCTAGTAGCTAAAAGTTTGTATTTTTTTTCCCCTTTATTTATAAGGTAATGGAGTTTGAAGGGATAGTGAAATATAATACTGTTGCCCCCCAGGGAAGATTATAAACAAAATGGAAGAGCTCAATTACTTTGTCTCAGCCATTTTTCTTAAGGTGCTAATTTGCCAAAGCATTTCTGAATTATTTCATATACTTTGAGTATTGTATTCTGGTATTAGATAAGCTTTTATGAAGAGCTTTAAATATATCACTAGTAAATGTTTACTCAGTGTTTTGTGTTTGATCTTTTTTTGTACAATCCTTATACCAAAGCTGGAATTTATTTTCAATGACTACATATAAATGCAACACACGCTCTGTGTCCTAACAGATGCCATCTGTAAAAGCATTTACTTTAAATTAGTGGAATAAGTAATCAAAAGGGCTTTGTACTTAATGCAGAACTTTTGGTGACTATTAAATACTCATTAGAGGGTGTTTTTGCTGTATGACTGTCAAAATCAGCAGGACGTTTATGTTAGATTTCCTGAGTGGGTCAAGATTGAATATGATTTTACAACTTAAATAACATAAATGAATGCAGGTTATTTCAGAATCTCCAGATGTTCCTTAAACTCCCTGCCCCTAAGCAAAACTTACAGCCAATTTAAATTTTGCAGCAATATTACACTGCAGATTTTGCTTCAAACACTTAACAACTCTCTTGTTACATTCTGCTTATTTGTGCCTTAACCATCACAGATGAACAAGATGAATGCTATTATATTGGGACTTTCTCTCTTTAAAACATATATTAATAGATTGTTCAAATCAGTCTGTCAAAAAAAGGATTTTTGTGGGACAATAGTTCTTTTCAAAAGTTCCTTACAAAACCTTCCTAAATGTTCCTAACAAAATTGAGTTGTCTGTCCATATTTTAGATGTCTTGACTAGTCTTAGCTGAACTTAATTTAAAAACTAGGTAACTGCTGAAAGCATGTTCTAAAGGTAAATAGAAGCTTGTAAGTTAGCAGTACAGGCATATGAATTTTCAATAACGTAATAAAGACTTCTACATTCCTACATAAAATTTATGATACAATGATTTCTTTTTCAGTAAAAGGTACATCTACTTGTTAGTTGTTGGGGGTTTTTTGCATTGTAGATACTTATCCTAATTTTAACCTTTGAAAATGGCAACATCTGTTAGTAAGAAAGCAATAAACATGGATCAAGAACCAACTTAGAAAGTGTTGTAAAACCTGCTTAAAAGCAGTCTTTAAACAAGATGCTTTTCTAGACAAACTTTCACTGGAAAAAAAAGAATTCAGAGGTTTTGCAATAAGATAAAATGGCCTGATCAAAATTATCTTTGAATACCCAAGATCCAGTATAAAAACTTCGAAAACATTAGAGTTTTTTATAATAAAAGCAGTTTTTCATAATTTAGCTCCAAGACAAGATGAAAAATTCATGACAGAAAAAAAGCAAGAGAGAGAATACCAGAGACTATTAACCTTAGTCCCTATGTCAGCTGCAGGTGTTGGGTCCCAGATCAGGACTTGCAGGAATAGCTCCCACAATCTTAATTAAAATATCACTGTTGAGATAAGAAATCTTACAAGTAGATATTCAAGGGGTTCAATCATTAAGTTAAAATATGGTTTCTTTTAACTAGTGAATGCAAAGAATAATTAAGTCTGTGGAAATGATGAAGGCAATTTGTCTACATATTTTACAATAGTCAATGTCCACACTTTTATTCTCTTCTTTAGGAACCTAGAATAATTCAGTTTGCAGCCAGCCTCTTGATAACGACACAGTCAGGTCAGATCTTGAGGACTTTAGCCAGTTCTGAAAATATCTAAGGACAGAATCAATATGACCTCTCCATACAATGTGTCCTAACTGTTCTTGTGAAAACAATCTTGTCCTATCCAGCCTCAAGCTCTTTGGTTTAAATGTATGCCTGTTGTCCCTCATTGTATCAAAATGAACCACTATGAGGAGTGAAACTGTACTCACAGACACCTTCTTGCTTTGGGGGGGTGGCTGTGAGGTGCCCCAAAGCCATTGCTGCACCAGGCTGTACAAACTTCACTCTCCCAGACTCTCTTTGTGGGGAAGCTGCTCCAGTCTTATCTTGGTATTTTTCCACTAAACTCACTATGGTATGTTGATGTCTTTCTGTACTGGGGATTCCAAACTGGACATAGCATGTGTGAGTGCTAGATGAGGCAGATGAAATTCTCCTTTGCTCTCCTAGTGGTGCTCCTGCTGATGCAGCCCCAGATGCTTTTCCTGCCAGGGCTTGCTGGCCAGTGCCCATTCCCCAGATATGTTCTTCTCTCAGTCCATCCCAATTCCGATTCTTTTTTAAAACTGTAAGTTTAACAATTTGATTTAAACAATCAAAAATATCCCAATCTCCTTCCAAAAGAATCCAAACCAAATAGAAGTAATGCTACATGCCTAGCCATTTGCCATATAAACCATGGATGGATACATTCTTCTATTCTAGAAAAATTCATATTTGATTCTAACTAGGTTATTCTGCTGACTAGAAATAAAGAACGTGCAACACTCATTTCAAGGCACTCAAACTGATCCCTACATTTTAAAAAGGAGTCCTAGAGGCACTGGATTATTTTTTCCTTATGTTTCCAGGACATTTTTTACTAAAGTATATAAGCTTTGTAGCTAAGTCTTTCTGTTTAAAAGGTAATGAAGGAATTTATGAGAAATCAAATAAGAAGTTTGTCCCAGGGGTAGACTCAGTGTGTGTCTCTAAAATCACAAAAGTTCATTTAATCTGGTTTAGCTACTTCAATTTGCTCAAATTTCAGCCACGTATGGCTACTGCTGCATATATATCTACTGCTGAACAAAATATCAGCAGCAAAGCAAACACCTTTAATCAAATGAGAAAATTAATATAATTAAAAAAAAATTAAGCACAGAATCAATTTCAATTAGTCTTAGTTGTAGAAGATTTTAAACCAGCTCTTAACTCCATTCTAAATGTCTGTTCTAACTATCATGTGGAAAACATGTAAAATGTTTTTCATGTAAAAATCCACATATTATGTGGAAAACATGTAAAAATCACAGTATTCATCCTGAATATTGATACTGGCTGATTAATTGAAACAGGTTGTGGAAGATTATAATTTTTTCACTCCCTGTGAAACAGATACTTGTAATGGAGAGTAAAGTCATCTTGTTGCTGTAATTTTTTCCTCTATTCCTTCAACAGTCCTTTCTTGCCTCTCAATATTTGTTTTGTAAAAAATAAAAGGAACCAACAAGAAATAACATCCTTAAATATTTATGATTTCTTAGGCCACATATTAAGCCATTTCAACTCAAAGGTAATTCTTTTCCTCACTCATGAAGCCATTAAGTATTAGGGGCTCTCTCTTTTTTTTGTTGGTTTTTTGATTTTTTTTTTTTTTGTTTTGTTTTTACGATTAGTGCTGGAGTCTGAAGAAAACTCATCCTCATTGAACCAAGACAATAGCAAATTAATGACTTTTAAGTTGCTGGTCAGTGCATGGGTGGGTCAGACTTGGAGTGTGTTGTTGAGGTATCCTTTAGAAAACATAAGGACAGGAGCTCTGTGGAATATACATGGAGATATTACATAATTGGGTGTAAATGGAACTTTTATGAAAAGTGGGAATTTTCATTCTTTTAAATTCATGTGGGACTTCAACTTGGCCAGCCCTAAATACACTTAAAGCTCAAAACACAAGACAAAAATAGTTATCAGTAGTATATAAAACCTAAGCTGTGTGATGGTTTTGGTGTGTTTTTTTTTTTTCTGCAATTAAAATTACTTCAGAAATCCTCTTTTTTTTTTTTTTTTTTTTTTTCTTGGCAGTTATTTT